>MU858389.1:0-15105 GCA_033297075.1 Rhypophila decipiens | reverse complement strand
AACCGTTCCTAAAAAGGAGCTCAAATTACAGAAGTTATCAGATCCTTCTGCAATTCAATGGTTATATACCCATTCAGCACACCGCCGTTACTCTTCCTGTATTTGCAGGTCATTTGCGTCTTCTTAATCTTATTCCGGCCAATGTTGGGCGTAATAATGAACCTCCTCTAAGTCCTATCATCGGGATTGCGTATGATGGACAAGGTGTACTGCCGATACAGGGTGTCCATAAGGGAACCTGGACGGAAACCGTCGGTATAGCCGAGAAGTATCGCGGTATAGAACGACATCCTCGTAAGTGGCGTGGCCAGTATATCTTCGGCACGCTGATATAGTGTAAGAAGAATGACAATGATATTTGCTACTGTCGCTTCAACCTTTACGTAAAGCGAGTTAATCTCTAGGTTAAGGTTTGGCAACAGTTTGACGAGAATCCACTAGCGAAACACTAATTAGCAAAGCATACTAATGAAAAAAGCGCGAAGCCGATAACTTGCAAGGAAATAGAGCCGCCAAAGAAGCTACGTCAGGATACAATAAAGTAAGAGGGAATTGAGAAGGCTGAAGGGGAATATATCCAATCTAGTCTTATATACCTGGACGATTAGATAGGCCAGTCCATCACGTTTTTCGCCTTCTTGCTCCCATTTCAGGAAAAGCCGGTCGGCCTCTTGGTATTTCTCGCTTCTCCGTAGCGCTCTCCGCTCGCCACGGAGGACCTTGAAATTGGCGGATGCGACAAGCCTCCGCCAAACCTCAATAATACTATAGGCGGAGTTGAGCGTGCGGACCATAATGCGCTCCTCTAGTCCCAACACAATACGTTCTTTGATGGAGTTTTGTATATAGTGGTGTATAAATGCCTGGACTAGTGCTTGAACCCTTGGGGCCTCGGGCTCCCGAGCAAAGTCCACCTCGAAGCGGCAGGGGTCGACATTACAACAGCTTCACTCAGTTAGCACTAGTTTTCGAGCTCGATAGCGGGTAATATATATCTTAAGAAGGTTGTTAATTTCATTCACTTTTCTTTAAGTAAGTCCACAGAAACTTGATAAAAAGATTATGAAATTAGTAACGTATTAATACATTGCCCTAGGTGTGATGTCGAGTTTTGGATTATGGGGAAGCCTGGGAAGAAAGGGGGAGGGGGGGAAGACATACTTAGTCCAAGTTGTCCATATTCTATCGCGCTCCACTTGCATGCCTGAAGCAACAAAGAGCTGGTCGTTACCCTCATCCTCTATAGCACTGTTAAAGTAATCCTAGAGGAGCTTATTGACGCTCTCCTAGTCTTCCGTAGAGAAGCGTAATTGTTATTGTACTGTCATAGTGAGCCAGAGCTAACGAGCGTATTAGAAGTAAGAAGAATAATGAGAAAGAGAGGAAGAGGATTCTGAAATTATAGGGAGAGGGAAGACGGGTGCTTCGAGGGTATAAGCGAGCTAGCACCGAATTCTAGAGGGACGTGGTTGGTTCGCACCCTCGACAGCCCCGACGAGACCCTGGCGCCCCAAAAGTGCACCTCCATCGCGAATGCGCGGGAGGTGTTCCGGAGGAGTCGATGGGCGTGAACGAAGTAGAATGGGCGACACCTTCCGGCCTCCGTTGTCGCTGCCGTTTGTAGGTCGTTACGGAGACGGTGGTGGTCCGGGAACGCGAACGTGATCTTGTTCGGCAAAACATCGGGCCAGCGACGAGCCAAGCCGGCTGAGTCGTCATTTGCAGTCGTGCAAGGAGGGAACTTTTTGCTTTCTTGTTGCCTGAAATAACCGCATGATCTGGACTTGTCAGAGCCTCAAAATATCTTCTTGGTTACTCATAAGTAAGGCCATACTCGCCAAATTCTCGTACCCTACCCCTGGAGACCGCAACCGCAGGTCCCAAGACACTCATACGGCGAAAACAAGCAGTACTTGACACCTTTATTCACTACAAACGTGCCTTGCCCCAGTCCTTAGCTTGTCCTCAACTTTGCTCACAAGTTGCAAGCCAACAAGAAGATATGTCTCTAAAACGAACATATTTCCTCGCCCCAACGCGGGACTTTCCCCCTGGCACCAACGGCCCAATAGCGCTAGGCAACCTGATCAAATCGCCACGAAGCCCCGAATTCCCGCTCAACAATCCCTCCTCACCTACCATCCTAAAACTCGCCAAGGAAGCACATATAACCACCGAAACTGACGCTACTCGCTCATTCTCCAACTCGGTCACAATCCGCCCGAGCGTATGGGCTTCTTTTTTATCATCAGTGGGGATGACCTTCGGCCAGAATGGAGCTCCCGTGGGCGGAGGGATAGATTACACCATCTCCAAAACCGAGACGGGCGAATTTGTCTTGCCCAAGTTGGAGACGAGAAGGATATTTCCGTCCATGGCCGATATCAGGGCGATATTCGAAGAAGAAGACGTCCAAAGAGCAATCAGCGACTCTCGCTTTCGATCAAATCTGTACATCATCACCGCGATACAAATCGCTACAGAAGGGGCAGAGTATGTGCTTCGCAAAGTCAGGGAACGGGGCGGGAATCTGCATGTCATGGCGGATTGGGGGACTGCAGCTGGGATTCCGGGGGGACAAGCTACTGCGGGAAGTGGAATCGAGGGTTCGATCAAACGGGAGGATAGGGCGGGTGGAAAGGTGCAGGAGCCGTTTATCTTTGCGTATGCGCTTCAGGAAGTCGTTTATAGGCGGAAGAAAGTTGTGGATAGGGGGGCTTGTCGTGTTCAGGGGAATTTGATGGGTCATGATTTGGATGATGTCAAGGAGGAGAGGGTGGTTGCTGATGAGGGGTATGAGGCCGAGTTGGCGGGGTTGAAGGAGGAGGATCCTGATATGCCCGAGTATTGGGATCTGGATGTCCAGGGGGAGGTGATGGATTTGGATGGGGGGCTATGTCAGATTGTGAGTGTTGATACGGAGGATTTCGATTCCGACTGAGGGACTAAAGCCATCATTTAAGCATGTCCATCTTCTAGAAGTCTATACTACCTCAGTCCCTGTCAACCCAAGCCACGTATGACACCAGCCACTGCGCTGCCACTCGCACTGATCTTGCCCAGCATGTCGTCTATCCAGGCAATCTCCCTCGACATATTGCCCGGTGCGAATTTCCAGAATCCCTTGACCAGCACCAATGCCGGCAGCACGCTAGCTGGCATGAATCCCTGTATCTTGTCCTCGAGAAAGTACTCTGTCGATTGGCAGATATTGTAAGCCGTGGTCCGGGGCCACTCCTCCCTGTGGCCAAGGGTTGGTAGCATGTTGATGTTGAAGTGTCCAAGGCAGCGTAGTGACTTCAAGTTCCCTGCTTCGGGCGAGGCGTTGTCCGTTATGCAGCTACAGGAAAGACTGTCCCGTCCCATTGCGTCCAGTACAGCCATCAGCTGTTCCAGTGTGGTATAGGAAAAGGATAGATGTGCTTGCACACTCATCAGCCCGACCCAGTAGTAGACCAGGTTTTGTCCGACCATAAAGGCAGGGAAATGGAAAGCCACAGGGAACAGCTTGCCTCTCTCGACATCATCAACAACACTATCGACAGTCGTCAGTTTGGGGTGGTACAGCCCGCCCGGGATGGTCTCCTTGTAGCTGTCGAACCATTCGGCCAGTCTGGACTCGAGTGCGTAGCCCTCGTTGATGTTGGCTATGCATCCTGACAGGATTCGCTTAGGGTCCGTCATCGCTTCTACTTTCTGTCTCTTTGGACCAATTTCCGGTATATCCAGGAGTATATCGATAAGGCAGTCGAATGGAGTCTTGGCTATCCGTTTACCGTTTGGACATGACCATGGCAGCTCTCGCCATTCTGGGTCGGCTAGGAACGATCGCTTGTTCTCGGACATGTCTGGGAGGACCTGCAAATTGTCGACGTCAGTACAACGTTTGGGTGGGTATTGCACATATGAGTACCTACAGTGTGAAGTCGAAGGATGTGAAAGGCGCTGTGCGCTATTCCAGAAGCATGGGCTCCAGCACCGCGCATCCTGAGCAACTGCATTGTTCCCCGGTAATGGGCCATATAGCCTTGCAGTGTTCCACCGGGACATTCGGTAATCTCGTACAACAAGAGAGCGAGAGAGGCGGCAAGATTCTGGTCACTGTACTGAGACGACGGGTAGCGAATCTCTTTCCGCATAGCCGACATGCCCCTTGTGTACAGTCCCAAACTCGCATGGACAAGACTTGGCAGCTTGTGTTCCCGCCCAAGACGAGCGAGATAAACGGCGAGTAGTGTATTCTCAAGAGCCGGTGAGAGGTCTGGGAGGCTAACCACCTGCAACATGAGATCGTTGCGTTGGGTGAAGGGAATCTGGACGCTGTCCGGCGCCACCGTCGCGAGCTGTTTTTCCACCAAGATGGCAAACAGTCGATCTCGAAAGACATTATGGAGTGGCATCTCTTGCGGTGGAATCACAGTCGCTATCTGTGATGCATCAGCAGGGTTGGTCTTACTCTTGGGCGTGCCGTCCGGGGGCTTGTTCTGATATCGAGATATCATGACCCTTCCACCAGAGTCGCCAGTTTCTGACGACGACACCTCCGTCATCTCCTTGGAAAGAATAAAGGCATGTTGGCGCTGGTATCCTGCACATGTTCGCCTGGACTTGGTGCAGTTTCGGCAAGTAGGGACTTCGCCGCCACACTTTAACGGAAAAAGACACGGGTTAGTAGGTTACTTTGAGCGGTTCATGGTTCTTGAATCGGTGCATGGGACTTGCCTTGATTCTCCTCTGCCTGCAGTTGTGACAAGCTTTTGACCGACCAGGGACGCCCACCATCTCGATAGGTGGTCAGCAGCGGGATGATAATGCCCCGATCGGCGCCCTCCGAAAGGGAAGACGAGAATGCGGTTGGACGCCGTCAATGAAGCAATTTCTTGTTGCCGAGTATTGAGCGAAATAGTGTCTATGGAAGATATCAGCTCGCGGATTCAAGCTCGATTCGGGATAGCGACTTGCGTATACCATGTGTGTCTGGTAAAACTTTATTGTAGGCCGCTGTGGCTCAGTTAAAAAGGAAATCATGTCCGCCTGTTTCTCGTCGTTTAACTGGTCGCATTCCGACGTTACACAACCATTTGCGCGTACCCTGAGAAACGAATGCGAACAGCCCCCATGTCCCCAGGGTTAGGTGAGGTGTCATGTCCAGACGCTATTCCCGTTTGGGTGGGAATCCGCGAGATTTTTACAAGTCTTCTGCATTATAGCCAGGGGCTGTGTTTTGACCCAATCACAGAGGGAGAAGTAAATCGTCAAAATGTGAAAATGTCCTGCCAAGAAAGAGATATAATGTCAATAGGACCCAAAATCCTGAGTTTGAGATCAAGAGAATCATCCAACTTCCCAAACCTAACCTACGGTGAAATCCAGTTCAACTCCAGGTTGACCTCAACCCACAACTAGTTCTAGGTCACTCGTCCAAGCCTGAGTTGCTTTTATACCATACCATCATGGCCGACCCTCATACGGCCCTCGGCATAGCGCAAATCGTATTCTACGCTCCCCTCGTCCCCATATCGATTTACCTGTTGATCCGAAACTGGGGCTATGGACCGAGAACGGCATGGTATCCACCCGTGCCTTTCACGATGAGTACGCCACGCCTTTCCCGTTTTTCCTTTGCTTCGAACCCGATCATGATCACTAACCTCATTGCCCACAGTACGACTTGCAAGCGGCATCCTCACAATCATCGAAGAGCAAACCCCCGGAAACCGCACCCTGATCATCATAACCATCATCTTTCTCAACATCGGCCTGGTTCCCCTAGTCCTGTCCTTCTCGGGTATAACTCGTCTTGTGTAAGTCAGGCGCCAGGGAAACTCTGGCAAGTCACACAATGCTAACATTACGTATACTAACAGGGTCGAATCCAGTCTCAAAGGCGAAGAGTTTAAACGAAGCAAAAAACTGTTGAAAATCATTCGGTGGAACATTATCATCGCAGCAGCGCTTCTTGGCACGGCCGGAGGCTTTGCAGGTCAAGCGGAAAAAGCCACCACCCAAAAGACGCTTTCCATCGTTGCCTATGTGCTGTTTGCAGCACTTGTTGTGGGTCTGATTGGACTTTGTGCCGCCTTGTATCACGGGAATTGGGCCAAGGAAGGGGATCGAATTGTGAGTACTTATCTTGGCCTCAGGACTCCCCTGACTACAGAGGACACGCTGACACTTCTGTGGATAGTATCTCAAAGGCGCCCTGCTAGCATCCATCTTCATATGCATACGAACCGCCTACGGACTGATCGGCATATTTGAAGCATCCGGCGCGAACATCCTCACCTCGATTTGGAGTCCCTTGTTTGGCTCGGCCGTGGTGTTTTGTTTCATGGCGCTGGTGCCAGAGTATATCGCGCTTTGTGTCTTTATCTACCTTTCTGTCTATCGACTCAGGAGCTGCAAAGCTACGCAGTTGAACGAGACGGAGTGTGAACTTTGAGGCACTCGGCAGCGGCTGCATTTTTTTTGTCACTTGTTACGACTGCTCCCGGTACTTTGTACATGGTTGGATTGGTATAGGAAGGTCGTTGTAGTCATAAAGCATTGGCGATTTGAATAGTTGGCTCATGTCTTGTAATAATATGGTGTCTAGTATTTACACTCATATCAAGTCCA
Organism: Rhypophila decipiens; assembly: GCA_033297075.1. NCBI lineage: Eukaryota > Fungi > Ascomycota > Sordariomycetes > Sordariales > Naviculisporaceae > Rhypophila > Rhypophila decipiens. The sequence goes on along the minus strand of MU858389.1, from coordinate 8,487 downwards.
ACTGAATTGTTCTCAACTGTGTCCTCCACAGCAGCGGGGGAATGATTCTTTCCGCTGCTCTCATCCGTCACTCGCACCGGACTACTTGTGCTTCTTCTGCGGGGACGGGGAGGTGACCCTCTTCGGCTGGCCCTCGATGGGCCGGCCGCCCGTGGTGCTGTCCTCGGCGTTGTAGATGGACTTGCTGGTGCTGCCAGGCATGGATAGCGGATCGGTGCGCAGAGAAGGGTCCATGTTCTGATTCAGAGCTTGGCCCGGAATCTCGGAGATAGGGTTGGGCGAGAAGGAGTCTTTCTTGGGGGCCGTGCCCGGGGGAAACGATTTGGCGTGGAAGACGGGGTGCTCCTCGGTACCAATCTCGCGAGCCATCGTTCGTGATATGGACTCGCCATGGGGCTGCCGGCCTGTGCCGGGAACGCTGTCGTGGAATTCGCCTTGGTTGGCGACTGAGTTGGGGTTGGCCGACATGGTGAGAGGACTGAAGTTGAGGTCTAATGTTGGCGATGTCTAATAACAAATGTTCACCAAGGACAGGAGAAAGGGAAAACATTGGTTTTGCTTCGAGTTCAACGCTTGGGCCTTTAATAATTGATTACGGCCGTCTTTCGTCACTTCTTGCCGTAAGGAGCCTCGATGATGTCAACATCGCGGGGTCGCACTGATGTAAATGACTTACATCATAGATGGTGCTTGCATTGGACGCGCAGCACAAAGACAATAAAATCCGTGTCAATCATCTGCAAAATCGATTGAATGGGATGCCACGGATGCTTTAGGCAATTATGAAAGGTGGGAAGGGAAGCAAAAGGGGGAGGGATCCACAAAAGGAGGGTCAACAAGAGAATAGTGAGTTACGTAAGCAACCACGCAATAGACCTGACTTGGAATGACTTGTATTCACGACCGCCCATATGCCAAGTCAGTAGAGTAGATGCATTGATAACGCCAGGTTTGGGGAATCTGGCGTCTCCGGCCCCTATACCGAGACCGCGCTTCACTTTCATATCCCACCTACCTAATTATACGACAACAACACGCCAAGCAATCTGACCGACGACTCGGCGACGAGCGGCCGACACGATAAGCACTGGCACACTGCATGGAATAAAATTATCCCAGCCAGTAGGAGGCATTACCGTGCCGGAAATTGGCACTTTCCTGTCGGTTGGGAAACAATATTGGCGCAAGTCGGGATACAATCCATGACTGGAAAGTGCCAAACCTGTCTCAACTGAGCTGCCCTACCTGCAATGTATGAGCGATATTCAAGTACAAAGACAATAGAAAGCCTGCTCACAAACGACTCCATACGTGAGGCTTGGAACCCACGCGATACCCAGAAATCATTAGCACAATCCAAACTGAAATGACACTCGAAAGCCTTGGCTCAAAGATTGCTGAGCTGTCTGCTCTTCTCTCCCAAGAGCTCCGTGATGGGCATCATCCAGAGCCTTCGGTCTCCGTGGATGGCCCAGCTGCCTATCCCGCCGGTGCCGAAATCGCAGAGTCGAGGTCGAAACTCCTTGATGCTCTGATGGAAATGACACAGCTAGTCACAGGCCCAAAGGACTACTGGGCCGGAATTACAGGGGTAAGACACACCGGCCATGTCAAGTCTTGATGCGTGACCTGCTAAGAACTCGGGGACCGTTTTAGCCACTCACCGACTTTATGTCCCTCTCAGTCCTCCACAGATTCGACTTCTTCAACGCCATTCCTCTCCAAGGTTCAGCCAGCCTGACTGAGATCGCCCAGAGGATAAACCTCCCAGAGCAGACAGTCGCACGCTTTGTCCGAGTCGCCCTTTCAATGCAGCTATTCACAATCGACCCACCAAACCGAATCAAACACACGGCCTTTTCCGCCGAGGTGCTCCGGACACCAACCATGCGCCCGTTCCTGGACTTTACCACGTCATCCTCGTTCTCCATGCTTAGTCGCGGGGCAGATGCCATTCAGCGGTATTACGTTGGTCGTACTGAGCCCAACGATGATCTCGGTGCTTGTCCGTTCACCTTAACATATGAAGAAGATGGCTCCGAGCGTGGTCTAGCCATGTGGGAATACTTTGAGAAGCGGCCTGACCAGGCAAAGCGGTTTGCTGGTGTAATCCAGCATGTGAATAGTATGGGGGTCATGAATGTTGACGCTGCGTTGGACCTGTTTGACTGGGCTGCACTGGGTCAAGACGTGACTGTTGTTGATGTAAGCCATCTCAATCCCTTTTGCACATATTTGCCGTGTGTTTACCAGTTGTTTGTCTAGGTCGGTGGCTCCTCCGGCCATGTCTCTCTCTACCTCGCACAGAAATACCCGAACCTGAACAAGTTTGTCGTCCAAGATAAACCTGCTCTCGAAGCAGTGTTCAAAGACACCATCCCGACCGACCTCGTCGCTTCTGGCCGTCTAGAATTCCAGAGCCATGACTTTTTCACGCCGCAGAAGATACCGGGTGACGTCTATCTTCTCAAGTCAGTCCTGCACGATTGGCCGGATGCAAGAGCAGTGCAGATATTGCGCAATCTGATACCAGCATTGGAGCAAGCGTCCAAAGATGGAAGAAAGCCGAGGCCGAGGATCTTGATCGTTGATGGCGTCGTCCCGACTGAGTATGACCAAGTAAGTGGAAAGCCCCTTGTGCCGTTGCATGTGAGGAAGAATATGGCCGGGATGGATATGATGCTGTTTACGATCTGTAACGCGAGGGATAGGGCATTGGCTGATTGGAAGAACATTGTGGAAAAGGCAGATGCGAGGTTTGAGATGGTAAATGTGGCCAGTTTGCCGGGCATGCTTTTGTCGGTTATGGAGGTTGTTTTGAACTTGGAGAATGTTTAAGAGAGGGCGGGACAGTCTTGCGGGACAGTCTCGGATAAATCATAAGGATATGAGCCAGGTCTGACTTGATCCGAGTGGTGAAGGGCCCTGGCTGTGGTGGTGTCGCTCTTTCTTGAGCTCGCATTCTTGATGAGTAGGGAAGTGTTGTTCACGAACCCACACGTGCCAAATGAAACCATAGCCCAAACCCTAACCCAAGATCTAATACTGATTTGGATTATTATCATGATTTGGTAGAGCGTTTGGAGATCTCATCTGATGTGGCAGACCGCCAAGAGACTAGACTGTAGCGTCAGGATCCTCATGACGCAAAGGATCGCAAGCTGAACGATGATCGGTCTCAAGAGGTTTAGTTTAGGGGGCCAGTCGGGTTTCTAGCCACTGTGAGTGGCTGGAGTGCCGCTCGGCAGCGTAGGGCGCATCCTCCCCGGTAAGCCCAATGTTACAGCGATCCACCCGTTGTAAGGCATTGTTTGCTGTCTTGACACTCATCTCGGAAACATTTTTCATTCGTTAATGATAACGCCCCTGCCGTGATGCTCACGTAAACGTCCCTTCAAAATTCATCTCGTCCCTCCCACCGCTGTGCTCGGGGTTTCTTCTGTCCAAATATCGATTTCTGGTTTGGATCCTGTCACACTCTTTTTTCTTCCCTCGTCGCGGCTCCTTTTCTCTGTTTATTTTATAGTTGACCTATCCCCAAACACCGGGGCCCCCTTAATGTCCAATCCACAAGTCGCGGAGCATCTGCTCCCCTACCAAGATTACTCATCCGCGTCGCGGGCCAACCGCGGGCACGACACGATGAACCCATCACAAGAAACAATACCGGAAAAATTGACGAGTCAGCCGACAGACATTACTCTCTACGCCCCAGGTAGCGAGCACCCCGTGCGTGCCGCCCGACGATTCTACTTCAGCGCCATATTCCTGATCTTCGTCCCAGCCACCATCACAGCCTATTTCTGGTTGACATGGATGTACCTGGTCTATCACGAACGCGACGACCCCGCCAAATTCAACCGGTGGGATGGCAGCCTGGTATTTTACTCGTGGTTCCTCATCGGCGTCTTTGGTCTCGACTGGTCTCGATATGGTCTCGTGAGGGCAGAAGCCGCCATGCTCCAGTCGGCCTACTGGAAGGCGACCAATACCGCCGACCTCCTCTTGCACGGAGACAAAAGCTGGAGCAGCCCCGGGGGCTGGCTCAGGTATTGCAAGATGTTCTTCCTGAGGCGGAAGCGAGAAGGAGAGAACGTCTCTCGACCAGGCACACATGACAGATTGTGGCTTTTGCTGGCTTTCCTGAGTATCCTGGCCTTCGTCGCGCTCCCTCTCTCTGGTCTCTCCCTTGAGACCTCTGATGGATGGCTCTACTGCCGTGATGCGCCCAAGATGATTGGTCGCCTGTGGGAGGACTTCAACAACAGACAACCTGGCGCCTCATACGGGTATTATGACGCTGCAACAAGTGGGTGGGCAATCGGGGCCCGTCCAGAACTTCCTGGTCTTGGAATTCTTTATACACCGCAGTACTTGGACAGAAGCGATTTCGAATCGAGCTTCGGAAGCGTCCCCAATAGGTTCCCCGCGACCGGCGAAGGGGTTCCGGAAATGTTTGTCGCCCCGCAGGCTGAAACTCCTGTCTGGGGCAAGACTTTTGGCATGCGAGTCGGTTACAACTGCTCCGAGGTCCACGACGTCTCTGAGCTCACCATCCTGAACAAAAAGGCCTCTATGTTCCCAATCCCCGGCTGCGGTGTGGGGGCATGCCTGGATGCTTACCAAGACGAGCAAATATACTACCACGCTCCCAAGACCCAGATCACAGCCAACATTTGGGGATACGGTGAGCTGGGAGTCCAAAAGGTTAAGGAACAAGGCAATGGTCTCTACAACGGGAGTGAGCCAAGCTCATTTGCGCCGGATGACATTGCAAGACCCGAGGGCGCCGATATACTCGAGTACGTACTCTGGCAAGTCAAGTTAAAAGACACTTACGAAAATGAAATTCCCGCCGGTGTTTCATTCAACAGCACCATCGGCACAGAGGGCATCCGAGGACTGGGTCACCCCGTCATTGAACACGCCAACGGGACGTTTAGTCTCAACGAAACCTTCTTCCAGCTCAAGGACAGCAGCACCAACCAGACCCTGACCAACTACGTTGAGAAAGACAGCCTCTACAACAATGTGGATCTCCCTCCGCTTCACGCTGCCCGTTCTCTCGCCCCGCCGATTGGATTCCGCTGCCGGTCCATCTCGACCCTCGGCGAGGCCACCGTCGACCCGAGAAAGTCGACTTTTAGTTCTTTCGAACAGAGCCCACCGCCGCCTATAAACGCCGAGGGTAACACCCCGCGGTTCGGGCACATAGCCGGGAGCGTCCTCGTCAAGGGCGGCTACTTCGGACTCTTCACATCATCGAATGCCCCACCCCGAATAGCCGTATCAAACTCATATTTCTGGCGCAATTTCGTCACCGCAGACATGCTGAAGCACTCGATCCTCCAAGCCTACGCTATGGACGCCCTAGAGCTAATGTACGACAGCAACTACGGATTCCAACAGGCATGGGAAAACCCAAACGTGACGAGCGCCAGGAAAGGAAAAGTGCTCACCGTGGGACCGGTGCCCCCTGCTTTCCCTGCGGCCTTGTTCATGGCCTGGGCGATTGGTTGTGTCGTCTTGGGGTTGTACTATGGGTTCCGCAAACGGTCTACTGACGCGATGGATGGGTACTCGTTTGTGAGGATTGGGGTCGAGGTTGCGGACCAGGTTAGAGATAATAAGGACTTTTGGGCTGCTGATCGGTACGGTGATAGCAAGACGCTGAGGAACTTGCCTGGGGGGGTTGGGGACTTTAGGGAGCAGAGGGGTTAATCAAATGCCGTGACGATGATTTGTTGATGGACCGAGAGTGGTTTCAAAAGTAATATAGATTGATGTCTGGTTGGTGGTAATGATGAGTAATGGACCAAACTGAATCCAATATCTGCAGCTCCTCCTTGTACAGAGCATGAACCGGAGGGTCAATAATGACCATTGCGTTCCTCATCACGGTGAACAAACACATTGTCTGCTGGTTGATGCGTGCAACAAAAGCCCGGACCGCATAGAGCCAACAGGCTTCCCATGAGCATGATGAGCTTGTATGCTTTTGACAAATACGACTTTGTTTGCAATTCTTGGTGTGATCCTATGTAGATCATCAGGCTGGGAAGCAAGAATGATAACCGCAATGCTGAATTGTGAAAGTTCAGCACTGGTACGACGGCTAAATAGCATATACTTCACTATCGGCGTGCTCGATAGTCCTTATACTTGTACTTATCGGCTATTTTCCTTAGCAAAGATACTCATATAATACTGCTTCTACATATTCATAGTGCAACTTCCGCATTGGCAGCTTTCTGATCATTACCACCTTTACTCATCCTTCACGAATCCTCTCGACCCTAGACCACCGAATGCAAAGAAACGGAAGGCTGCTACGTCGCATGCCTTCTTCGGTGATAACCCACAAGATGGTGCAATCATCACGCCGTCTTTATCATTCAAGACTGGTATGGAAGTACTGTTACTTCCGGAGTTCGCTACACCGGCCGGTGTCCATCACCCCGAGTCTCGAGTAGTACGAGTACTTATCATGATTGGCAACCCGGTGAAGAGTAACGTTAAGTTGTGTAGCAATATTTTGCTTGATCAAACATCTCATTGTCCCGGTTCTTCCGAGTGACATACAACGTGCGTATCTGTACCACGACTTGACGTTTATGCTCAAAAGCGAAGAAACGAACTCGAGAGATGTGGATTAACAAGGCTTAAAGCCAAGCATACCTTCTTTGGCGTCCGATACTTCCTTCCTTTCGTGGGTAGAAATACGACGCCGCAATATGGATACAGCTTCAGCCTCACGTGTTAGATATGATATGCCCGAAAGACGGCTCACTCGACGGTACCGGGCCAATCATCGCCAAGACATTTCAACCACGGTGAAGGACGAATGATACCATATTACCTCCAAATTGCTCGCCCCTCAAGACTCCGTTCACCGTTGCCGTGTCAGTCGGCCGATATTCCGCGTGCTGACCATTGCGGACAAGTGAAGTAACACCCCGGCTTCTTCCAATCTATAAATCATCCAGTTCTCATCAATATGGCAATGATATCCAGCTTGTCTATCTTTATTCATCAACTCAAACAACAGTATCACGTCTCAAGTCAGTCTATCACAGCTCAGCAGCTCAAAGCAGTCTCCCATGACAATGCGCATTATCCAAATCATCGCATCCCTATCCGGGCTCCTTTCCCTCGGAAATACCCTAGTCGTTCCCTCCGAGGCAGGGCACAAAAACAGCGACATTATCGTTGCCACCCGAGACGTAAGTTATCCTCAACCAACTTACTCTGTCTATACCGTGACTATCACTAACAATGCGCAGATCCTCCCCCGAGCTGGCGAAGCAACCCTAACGGCAGTCTCGATAACATTCCACACCAACGACGAAGACAAGGATGGCGACTCCCATCTCACCATAACCCTCAAGGACAGCGTCAAGACCATAAGCGCAACCATCGACAGCGACTTTGTCCACTTCGACGACGACCACAACTACGGCCCGTATAATCTCGATGTCTTTTACCCGAGCACCCGGTCCGAGGTTCGCGCCGGGACTGTCACCTTGCGTCTTGACCCCAAGGGCCATGATACTTGGCGCTTTAACTGGCAGATGACTATGACGTTTAGTGACGGGACCAGAATGCGTGCTCAGGCTGCTGGTGTTGAGCTTAGCCAGGATCATCGGGAGAAGACTTGGAGTGTGGTGGGTTAAAAATGGAGAGGAGGTAAAGGGCGACTGACAGGCTGGAAGGAACATGTGGTAAAAAGGAAGGAGCAAAAACATACAGCACTAGGGATTCCCCAGTCGTCACCGACCTGAGTACTAGTCTAGCGATTGCTGGCTTATCTATGGGAGAGCAGACGGGATCCCGAGTTTTCCAGCATCTATGGCCGTATGTGATGGTTCTGGGGTGTGTTTGTCGTGATATAGTACATGACTCGTTCTCGGCCCCATGTGTGCAGTCACCCAGACTCCCATGGCAACAAGAACCCGACTTGCATAACAGGCAAACACGATTGAACCTGCTGTCCTGCTCCATTTTGAAACAATAGCTTACTGTCCCTGAGCATCTCTCCAACGCTCGGTGAAGACAATCGATCTGATGAATTAGAGTGAGCGCCCGATTCTTCTTGGTCACAGTTTGAGTACGGGGTAACGAGGACAGTCTTTTCACTCTTTTGCCCTGCCCCCCATCTAGTGCCGGCTGGCTAGTCAAGAATCAACTGCCATCCTGCGGCTTAGGAAAAAAAGACCCGCAAGTAAAAGTCTGATGCATAATCTTACAAGGTCCCTCCCTAAAAGCCCAGTTCCCCAATGACGGGTCGGAGCAAACGTCGGGTCGGGACGACGCCATGTCGGGGAGCTCCTTGCATGCCCACAAGACTGGTAACACTGTCCAATTCAATTGGTCAACCGAAGCAGCAGTCAGTTCAAGCCACGATACGACAAATATACGAGTCGACCAAACTGCTGAATCAAAGAGGGAACTCGGTGGTCTTCCAGTGGGTACCAACAGATAGTGATT
>MU858388.1:0-15185 GCA_033297075.1 Rhypophila decipiens | reverse complement strand
CCTTGCAATTCAATGGTCGGATTACAATGGGTGGCTTTTTTGGGGTGGCTTTTGCCACCTATAACCCTAACCCTCCTTGGATTAGTGCCTGTTTATTAACTCTCTTGACATATTGGGCAACTGGAAAACAAGGAGCATTGGATGGTAAGTATACCCATTTCCTTTTCTTGACGCTTTTAGGTTTCTTCTATTCGATATTAAATATTTCTGGCTCAGCACCTGGCAACATGCTGCAAATTAGACTACGCATTTCTCCTCTGTTGGCGTTGGATTGTTATTTTCTTCGTCATGGATAGGTGATTAGATCCGGCGACAATCTGTTGGAAAACTTGTTTAGTCTTTTGTTACACGTTACTAAAACCAAATTACAATAACCGCTGGGAAATGTTCCCATGCTTTGTTCTACGTAATCAAAGTCAAAAGATGCTCGCACCTAATTTCAGATCTCAGCTGAGCAGGTCGGATGCCCCGTAGGCAGTAGCATGATGCCCGCTCTCCTGTCTCTTCACCGGTGGTACCTCAGAGATGAGGCAATCGGTTGGTGCAACGATCGATCGCATGTTATTTCGCGGATTATTGCATGTGTCGAGCTGGCCCGGAGCTGCACTTACGTCCGGTATGTTGGTCCGGACGGAGCTGGAAGCTCGCACGGCGGGAAGCGGTACGTCAACAGCTATCTGACCACGGTAAGATGGTATCGAGAGTTAAAACATATCGTTGGACTCTGTGCCTGGGATAACAGTGACCCGATGGAGTTTCGTGTTCCTGCAGATGATCACAGCAAAAAAGGGGACAACGCTCATGAGTGGTTTGCAGACTTGTGTTGAATTGGTTTCTGGTTGCTTTGGTGGACAATGTTTGGTAAATACCGTGAGTCGATTTGCGAGGATGCTGAGTTTCGGGGAGTCGGGGTCTTGATGTCGTCCGACGAGTGATTTCGGTCAGTATCGAGATTACCACCTGATGTCATTTAAAGTTGAACGGAAAGGAGCACATCCGGGCACACAATACCTGGGTGATGAACAAGAGTCATCAAAATGAGCCCCGTCGCTAATGTGGAATTGGGAGTCATCATATGCGCCACAGTGATGTTTTCTTCAGCTCCCTAGTTCAGGACTCATGTGAGGAGCTCTTTCAGTGACACATGGTGAAGAGAATGATGCGTAGAAAAAGAACGGGCTTTAGAAGAATGCCGTGATGTGAAATGATGGTGAAAGGCAGAAATTTCTTTGCTTGGATCTTGTAACGAGAATTGCGCAATTCTTGAGGCGCCTGATGAACGCTAGGCAAGTGTGAAGAACCCACCGTTGATGACATGGGAGGCTCCTGACGGACGAAATCCCGAGAACCTGAACACGTCAGAAGGATACCCGACCGTTTGGGCTCGGTTTCGCCAACGACTCTAGCAGGCAGCTCGATAATGGTGTACGTTTGGCGTCATGGCCGACCGATAATCAGGCACCAGACCACAAGGCCATGCTCGCACGGCCGCAGTATTTTACCAGTCCGAACTTTAATGAACGTTGGTCAGGCGCCGTCGTCCGGAATCTCGATCTAAGTTCCAATCTGCAGGAACCATTTAAGCTCTAGCGACTGTCCTTGGTTTCGACCTAAGGAAAAGGTGCAAAGCCATCACATGCCTTCCTCATGTGTGACGGCTAAAATTAGCCCGCAACGCCAGTGACGTTGCTGACATGCTATTTCAGGAACTTCATGGCAGATCTTGCACCATGCCTTTCGATAGTGAATCACACCATCTCGATGCCAATTTCCGTCTTGGACCAGCTGAGCTAGGAAATAACTGATGGGAAACTCATCTCTGGCCGGACTCTTTATAGTATTTGACCATGCCCTTCGCCCGGGTTCTCTCAATGCAATGTGTTCATTCCTACAACAATCTCCACCATCGATCCTGAACACACATCCTTGCTAATCTTTTTGGTGCACAATATCCAATTGCCCCTGAGCTCTGTTTACTTTTTTGTTTACATACCCCTATCACGATGTATCCAGCTCCCATGGCAACGGCAACGGCTGTTTCCCAGCCCCCCTTAACCTTCTTCTCGCTCCCATTGGAGATCCGCATGCACATCTACGAGCTCCTCCTTCCTGTCAGCAAACACAACCACAACTGCAGTGACCCCAAGCGTACCGAGCACCCCCTTTACCGACACAAAAAATATCAAGCCATCCCAGACTCCCTGACACAACTGCAGACATTGCTCCTAGTCTGCAAACGCATGAACGACGACGAGCCCATCAAGCAAATCTTCTACCGCAACCATACATTTGTCGTTCAAGACTTTGCCCCTGAACCCTTGGCCGACCCCTTTTTACAGATGATCAGGGAAAACAACGAGACTTGCTTCCTGGACCAATTCTCATGGACCGATACCATGCCCCTCATGCGCAAGATGGTGATACGGCTCGCACCGCCCAACGCCATCGAGAGGAATCCGCACAGAATTTTAAAGGCCACGCCGAGACAACAAAGGGGCTTGCCGGATAGTATGGCCGCCGTGGATTTCGGAAACCATGACGGATGGTGCGACACTTTGGCCAATCTTTCTGTTCTGGGTTTGCACATCTACAATGCGCAAGGCGGGGAGTTGTACGGATTTGAGGACTGGTTGTTCAAGACGCTATGGTCGCTGGTTGCGTCTTTACCTGGGTTCCGGGACCCGGCGGCGAGTATGCATGGGGCTGGGAGATATGACTCGAGGTCAACACCGCCGGTGCCTATGGTTGTTATTTACATCGAAAAGGGCCGAGAGCTTGAGGGTGATGCACGTGCTTTGAAAGCAAGGGGTATTGTTGAAAGAGCCATTCCGAAGCATCGCTTCCGGTATGTGCCTTGCCTGGAGGCTCTGGAAACCCCGGGTTTCCTTGATAGGAAGAGAATCGCGCCTGTTTGGGGCCCTGACGACTCGAGTGATGTGGACGCGGGGGTTATTAGGAAGGCTCTGAATGAATATCATATGGAAAGCAGGGCGCTTTGAACGTGTTGGACGTGGTCTTGGGTTGGTGTTTAATCAAGTTGGTATCCCTAGTTCACGAGTTTGAGAGGCCTTTGAGTACTTTTGTTGGTGTATTTTTATTTTATAGACAACGCATTCATTCTGGAATATGAAGGCCTATTATTAAACCCAGTGATGGAATTTATTCCAGAAACTCGAGCTATTTACTCAAGTCAGTCAGAGCATTTCTTCTAGCCCTCGAGGGCAACTCTTCCAGCTAGTCGACGTATATATTTCAGCCTTGACAGGGAATATAGTCCATTTATTGATGGCATGTATTTCGTCCATTTAAGACATTTGTCCCCATCAGTCAAGGCGAGTATTCTAGCCGAACCAAGGCATTTGCTATAGCCCAATCAAGGCGAATTTTAGAGAAGTACACGCTTTTATTCCAGGAGGCCAGGGCATCTGTCATAGGCAGACTGCGCATTTAATCCAGACTAATCAAGCATCTATTCTGGCAGCCCGGGAATCCATTCTTGCTAGCTAGGACATCCAAGTATTTTATTTAGAAGAGTGCTACAGGTCTATAGCAAGACTTGTGCTGGTGCCTGTTCATCACAACCCATGCATTGGAATACAGTTCTCGTCATCTTGCTCCTAATCAGCCAAGTTGGTCCCGTTAATCATCTTGCATCGTCCCTCTGTAACATGCCGCAAGGCGTTATCCCTCCTGGTAAAAACGTCGCCGCAATTGTGTGGGCAGGGCGTCACCATGTCCATCTTGAACTCGGTCTTCATGAACTCCCAGTTGTCAGTGCCCCACCTGTTGTGCGTACTCTTCACATGACGTCCTATATTCTTTCTGTGTTTGTTTTTTTGGGTACAGTTGGGATATGGGCAGATGTATTCGCCTGTCCGGAGCTTGGTGAGCGTCGGCCTGGTAAAATTCGAGTCAGCGCGTATTCGTAGTGGGATGATCACAGGTAAATAAACCCGAGATTGTGCCATACGATATGGACTTGGGCTCGGTTGTTCTGGTGAGTCGCGATGATGACATGGTGCATAGAATCTTGCTGCTGCTATGTGGGGAAAGCGTTCGAGGTAAATGCGTGTCTGCTTACCGAGAATTGTCCTGACTGTTGTCCTGCGTTGCATAAAATCCGTAGGCTAGCTCTTGGTTCTGCGACTATGCCACAGAGGACGAGCTGGCCTGGAGGGACCCTCCCTGGAGAGCTGCCGGATCGATGGTCGGGGTTTCCCCGTCTTGGGTGTGACGGGGACGAAGATCGTTGTATACCATGGTCTTGGTGGGTAATACTGCCGCAAAGACTTCCGAGTTATGCGAAGGTGGTCGGGCTAGTGTGCTCGAAAGGGAGTCATGGCCCTCCCGCAGACGCTGTCAGACTGTTGGATCACCCGAGATGCCGGGACAAGAGCAGGGAGACGTTCCAGTCTTCTGGAAAGAGTTCGATGATGTGGGGTTCAAATACGTGGAGTGACAGTGCCTTTATGGACCCTTGACACACTCTTCATAGGTCGAGAAATTAAGTGGGTCAGGAGAAGCTGATTGGTGCTCCTGGAGGCATATGAATGCCTCTTTTTTCCAGATTGTCTCATCATCGCCATTCATAGGTTGACATTAGAGGCATTGATTGCCTGTTTGCCTTGCTTCCAATATTTTCCTTCAACTCTGTGGGTATCTCTCGTGGATGGTGGAAACCATGCCTCGGCTAGTGTGTGCCTGGGAGTTCGATGATTCAAACTTTTGAGTCTGAATTCTGATATCTGGAGTGATGTTATTTTGACCTGATAAGATTGGTCCAAAAGATGCACATATCTCGACTGTCAGTTTGACGTTGGGTCGGCCTGCAGATTGCCACCGTCAATACTGGCAGCCAAGCTCACCTCCTGCGGACCTGATTTGGCAGAAGCGTTCTTGTGTAACTCGACTGCTGTGAAACACCCACATCAATTTTTCAGTCTCCTCCATGGCCCTCCGCACGGACCAGCCCCTGGCGAACCACCCATTCCTGGTTTGGTGGGCTTGAATGTGTATTTGGGATGTGGTTCCTGCTCACATTATTTAGATTGTGTCGCTGGTGAAACATGGCATCCATATTCGGCATTGCTCCGTGATACAAACCCTTACCTAGCCTGGAAGCCTTCGTACGATATCAGACCCCAATATCACAATGTACACCGAAGTTAATGGCCTGCAAGCTGTTAATTTGGCTGCACCGGCCCAAAGAAGTAAGCAGACAAGACTGCCAAGCCATGGATCTCGTACAGATCAAGGGCCCTTGACTCCGAGCTCACTGTCTGAATTTTGCTGACAATCCTTTCTCGATGCCTGCAGAGGAGGAGTTCATAGCTCGGATTGGACTTAAACCAAGCTGGATTAAGTGCTTCTTTGAGTCATCTCTCTTGGTAAAGGCCTTCACCTTGACATGTCACAAGGAGAGTCCAGCCCGAGCCATAAGACAAGAAGAAACGTTGGAACTTCCTCGAACCCATGGTCTGGAAAAAGCATCCGACTGTTATCTGAACAAGCTAGCTTATCTCTGCAGCAACACCCCGGACTCTGGGGACATTACTGGGATTTCGCTGCTCCGAGACCCAGAGAACATCTTTTACGTATTCGGGTCCAACAATCGAACCAGTCGAGAACTGGATGAAGCGGTCCAGTTTATACGGTCGCTCTTCCAAGCAGTGAATGTCGACGATACCGTTCTCGACACCCAGCAGGAGCAACTGACGAATGGCTTGATGACTGAGATCCTGTTCTTTCACAGAGATCGTGTCAAGGTGTATTTGAACATGCTTGGCAAAGAACTTGCTAGGGCTGTCGACATGGATAAAAGTAACACGCTCTTTGCAAAATATTCATGCCATATGTGACTCAGCTGACATCCTTTATTCCTTAGACCACCCCAGTACTCCGTATCTGAAAAGGATACTTCCCGTCGTGACTGATGCCAGAGAGATTCTCGGAGCGTGCGAGAAGTCCCATCCACGTTCTGCTCGACACCTGCAGCTGAATGCAACAGCACATGAATGTAAGATCTTGCGCATCGAACCACACTTTGCCCAGGTCTGACCCAAAGGCTAATGCTTTTACAGACGTATCCACCATGCAATCGTTGTTTCCCGAGCTTGAGATTCTCAAACGCAGAATCGGCGACTTCCGTGACCAAAGCCATGGTGCATCTTACTCCTGGGAGGCGTCTTTGGACGAGATTTTGCACTTCATCGGCCGCCTTCTTTCCTACACAACCGCGCCGGCCATCCTTCTTGCTGCGCGCCAGACCTGGCCCGAGATCTTCGCCGACGATGTCGCGATCCTCCCCATTTCGTCTAGTAGCCCCATGCCAAACCCGTTCCCTCGAAGTAGGCAGAATTCGCCGCCAGAGGACTTGATCAACCGACTCTTTACTGACGTCATTGAGCGAGACACCTGCCTAGAGCAAGCCCAGCACCTTCAGCACCTGACCAACCGACAACTAGATTTTGAGTTACGAAAGCAGTTTGAATGCAAATCATTCAAGCCCTATGTACACTGTGAGATTCTTGTACACGACTGGATTGTCCGATGGGCAGGAGGGTACCCCACGACAGACATGTTCTTCTTTCGTCGGAAGTACATAGGTGTCGGAAAGTCAACCTGCCAGCTATGCTGGTCATACCTGAGTAATCACAACTCGGCGATTGGCGTGAGGCCATCCCACGGCAATGTTTACACGGCCTGGAGAATGCCTGATAGTTATGCCGCGCTGGACTTTGAGGCTGAGCAGGAGAGGATTCGGGTGCTTCATCGGGTCCGAGACGACATGAGGCAGCTGTGTAAGCGCACGTTAGCTGATGGCCGAGCAAGGAGGAAGAATGGTGACAGTGAGACGTCCAGTAGTCGTCCCACGGTCTGGGGTGCTTTTCTTGATGCTCCACGATCGGGGCTCCAAGATTTGGAGTCAAGGATGCAACGAACTAGGATTGAAGAAACTGATCCTAGGAGCCGGGACGATGGGGGTTTCGAGCAAGCTGGGGAGACTGCAAGCGTACTAGCGCCGGTATTGCTGAACGTGGATGTTGGCTGCGTTGGCGAGGATTCTGACCCGAACTTCATCGAAAGGGTATCTGGTGGGGACGATTTATCAAGAAGCACAACCAGCGTTGATAGTGTTGATGACAATGGCGGAAGCACATCTGGCGTGGACGAGTCCAGTCTGAGCGGTGCCGAGGAGGACATCCCAGATAAGGACATAATGGCGAAGCAAGCGCGGGATGAAACCGAGGTTGAAAGTGATGGCGGAGGTTTCGTCTTGTACACCGGTCGCCGCAGAAAAGTGAAAGGGAAGGAGCGAGTGCGTTGAGCTGCATTATAACCTGATTCAAGTTGTTCGAAACCTACATAATGTCATTTCACACATACAGTTATATAAAAGTACAGCAAGATATTAAACCTTTGAACTTGCAGGCCCTGCAATGCCATTGTTAGTCATGTTGCAGTCGTGATGATGGGTAGCAGGGGGCACATAGGCAAAAATTATCTAAAATCCTATCGTCAGTATTCTGATTGAATGCTGAAAAGACCCTCAACGATTCTTGTCAGATTATTGAGAAGAGAGTGATCAACACCTTAAAAGACTGGTATAGCATGATCTCTACACCTCATTTTTACATTTACATGGGGAGTTATAGAAGACAAGGTCAAACTGGACTGTCATAAACTTCACTTGCAACTGTAACCTCAACATATAAACCTAACCCCCATAATCTTGGCGAGTTGGCATTGGAATCTCCGGGTCACCACTGTGCCCGAGAGGTACCTGCAGAAGAGTGATAATCTGCGGCCACCATGCCATGATTGGAGAAGCAGGTCCCGTCGTTACAGTGGGAGGCATCCCATGCAGAATATGGAAACCACACCTTACTCGTACAGCTTCCTTTCCCCTCTCCACAAACACGATCTATCCTCCAACAAAAACTGAGCCGATTCTAGCAGCAAGCAGGCACGTCCACTTTTTCCAGGATGGAGCACACCATCACCTGCCAGCGCCCAGATATCTACAAGGGTGTGGATCATGAGAGCTGCTTGAATTGCGGGTCGATCCACGTGGGCAAAGTGACGACCACCGACGCTGCTGATCACAGCAGCAGCGACTCAGAGCTCACCGCCGAGGACGATGATGATCATCTCACAGAACGACACCATCAAGCAATAGAAGATCACCACGATGGGAGTGCCGCCCTGGGACCCGATGTGATCACACCGTGGAAAAATCACTCCAGTGGGGCTTTCAGGTACCGAACAATCAACCAAAAGAAGAGCTGAGGCTTCTGCGAATTCAGCAAGCACCCTCTTGTCAAGATCCGATCCAATGCACACTCATCCACGAAACTCTCCATCAACTTCTTCCACCCTTTGAGGCCATTTCCTATACCTGGGCCGATGAATCGGGCGACTCGTTGAAGAAGGCCACCATTTCCATCGATTCAAGGGTTTTCGGGGTGACATTGAACTGCGAGCGAGCCCTCCGACGTGTTCGCCTCAGGACACAAAGCCGACTGGTATGGATCGACGCCATCTGTATCAACCAGGACAGCGACGCGGAGAAGACGCACCAAGTTCAGCTCATGGCGCAGATTTATGCCCGCGCGAAGAGAGTACTGATTTACATTGGGGAGTCGAAACATCGAAGTAGCGAGGTCCTGGAGATTCTAGGCGATCCCAAGACATCTGACCAGCAATGCCGCAGCATGATCCAAAGCCAGAACCTTGAAGGTTCGCTATCATCCCTGCTGAGCAGGCCGTATTTCTGGCGAGTCTGGGTACTTCAAGAGGTTGCACTTGCAAAAGATGCCGTTTTGATCTGCGGTTGCAAGACCGTCTCTTGGGGACTGATTACCCGAAGGAGTAAGGTGGTTGGCTACGACGCTGGCCTCTGTCCTTCTCACCTAGTGTCCAAGTTCAACGCCCTTCAAGCACTCGTGGCCTTCCATCCGCAAAACAACCATTACATAACTTCACTCCCCCCAGCTCTGGGCTTTGAAAGACCAAAAGTCCGAGATGTGGGACAACTTCTCAATCTTCTGGACATTGCAAGCTTTTGCGATGCCTCGGACCCAAGAGACAAGGTTTACGCATTGCTTGGTCTTGTCACTGGCCTTGAGCCCCTTGGGTTCCTTCCAGACTATACCGAGACCGTTGAGGACGTCTACCTAGACATTGCCATCCTACTCGCCCAGGAATGTGGACCTATGGCCATTCTGACGAGGGCGGTCTGCCGTCCAAGTGTTTCCCGACGAAGACTATGGGTGCCCGATTGGCGGCATCCGCCCGGATATATCCCACCCGAGGAACAACTTGCCAAGATTAACAAGACCGTTCAAACGACAAAGCCAGCCATGAACACAGACACAGAGTCGTATAAACGGGTGTTCCAGCAACTGGATACGATACTCTATCGGCAAGGTGCACTCCGTATAAACATGTCGTTGGTATGCACCATGGCCGAGTTACTTTTGATGGTGGCCGATTGGGTCTCGTTGGCCTCACCCACTTCAGGATTACAATTCTTCCAGCCGATGACGGAACCCATGGCTCCTTTGAGTTGGATGTCTACCCCAAGAATCAATATCCAAAGCAAGGCACGCCACAAAGCAAATAATTCAAATACAAATCAAACAAAGCAACGCAAATCAACGTAAATCGGGCTTTTTTGAGCCAAATACAAGTCAAATTAGAGAGCTCAAATATTTGGATCCATTTGTCTATTTGGATGTGGGGCCCACCTATAACGTTAGTTAATGGCTAATTTTGCCCTGAAAATACCCCTTTTTCTGGGCTTGACCAACCCCCCCCCCCCCCAGACTTCGGATGACTTAAGTGAGGCTATATTGAACGTTGCTGGCGCCAAAAAGGCCTGACTATTAGAGGATATTCTAGATTCTAAGACAGTCAAATCAATTTGCAAATCACAAAGCAAATCAAATCAACGCAAATCAGCCTACTTTTAGCCAAAGCAAGTCAAATCAGACTCCCGATTTGCTTTGATTTGCTTTGTGTCATGCGTTGATCCAAAGTGGGGCTCCACGACAGGGCCAAATATATCAAAGCAGACGTTGAAGTGGCTTGAAGGCTTGAGGATCTACTCACCCACACCGACGACCAAATCCGCACAAAGCGCCCAGATGGAGTCATCACGCATCGATGTCCTGGAATCACAATGCCTCGTTCTGCACGAGCACTCGTATTCGCAGTCATCCTCCTCGTCCAGCGGTAGTGTGAATAGGACCACGGAGACGGATCATGGTAATGGTATCTTCAAGGGCATTTTCACTCTATCCTTAACCCGGTCCTGGCCACCCATGACAGACCCGACAACGGGCTTCTGGTACAATAAAAGGTTTGTCTTGGAATCCAAAGCTGCCGCGGGCGACCATGTGCTGGGCTGGCACAAGAAAGAGATGACCTCACCCGCGTTTCATCTGAAGGACCTTGAGCAGGTCGTGGTGGCCAAACCTCCTTTACTCGGGATATCGACGGGAACATGAACTTTCTTCGGCATGGCAGCAGATGATTGAGCTGGAGGACGTGCCTGAATAGACTGTACAATGCGCGTGGTTTCATATTGTATTTACAGGGTCAAAGTTATGGAAAGCCTACTAAGGTATGGGATGAACGGAGCTTGCCTGACCCAGCTACAGTATCCCATATTATCCCCGATGAATCACCAAAAAGGATCAGCCCCGCCCATATCCATCCTCATCTTCTTTTTCATCCCTGAATCGAGTGCCGGGCTGGATTTGCGCTTCAGCGGAGTGATTGGGTTATTCTCCTCCCTCGAGTTGCCTATTCCTGTGCATGTCTTATTAGCCTTGGCTTTTGCCTTGGTGTCAGGGATGTTGTCACCGTTTCGGACCATTGCTGAGGTTTTGGTGGTCGTGGCACCTTTCTTTGGAGTTACGGGAGTCTCAGCGTGGCTCTGGGGAGCCTGGGCGTTATACCACGGCAGGCCGGTTCCGATCCCGGTTCTGCGAGTCCATTCCGGATCCCAGTACTCATGCGGATTGTCCGGTGTGATCAGGTCTGAGCCGACAACACCGGTCACGGCAAAACTGCACTCTGCGTTCCAGCATCGGCGAGGGTGTCTCTCCAGTCGGGCAAGGAGTTCATGTGCTGAGCTGCCGGACCCGAGGTCCCAATTCTCCCAGTTAATCTGAGTGCCGTTTTGCTTTTGTCTAGTTGGACGATTATTCGGAAAGATCTCTTCCCAAGTGTCATTGCCAACTTGGAACTCGATTCGCGGCCTGTATCGGTCTGGCTCGCGGCTGTATGGACCTTCAACCTTTCCGATCCTCTTGGGCGCTGTGGGTTGAAGCATCGCCGCTTCTTCCATTGCGCGGCGGTTGATGACTACACGGGGATTCCAGTCGCCCAGGGGGTTGTTGGGTTCCTCGATGTCCATCATGTCGTCGAGTGGGGTCAATTCCGGCGGTGGTGGGAAGTTGTCGTCTTCGTCGTCTTCCATGGTCGGTTGGAAAGGGGTTTGAGCGTTCGAGCTGCGAGCAGTTTGAATTGAAGCGGGTGGCTGTCAGAATTTTCTTCGACGAGGGAACGGAAACAAAGGCTGTGGGGCTGCGAAGCAAATTTCTAAGTATTGAGACAGTTTTGCCTATTTAGTTCGATTCGGCAGCTTGTGCGAAAAAACACGCGTGCGAGTCGCGGTTGGGCGAAACATTGTGTCGTGTGCCTTCGATCCAGTGATATTCAGATTGTTTCTTGACTTTGACCCCGCGCGTTGAGTCACTTTTGATCTGATCCCAGTGAAATGGTAGGTGCCTTTTCAATTTGGCCTTAAAAGCTAGTCAGGGTAGTTTTTAGGAGGGAGAGGGAGAGCAGGACCTTGTATCCCCATAATGGTCGGCAAGGCAGTCACTTTTTCTTCTGAAGGCCAGGAACTTCTACTCACCCCAGCAGAAGTATCTCGGGCTTTTTGCCTCAGAGAAAAGTGTGACGAGTCTTATCGTATTCGGACAATTGACGCTAAAAACGCTTAAAGTCCATATGCCAGTGGAGAACTGGGCTGAGATGAAGCTGGTGATTGACGTATAGTTTGCCATAATCCACATCTGCGACATAGCCGGCGCAGTTGGTTGCCACGAGGACGTACACATCCTCATTTTCCTCGACTCACTGGATACCTTCTGATGCCAGATTCACCGCTGAAGAGTATATATAGTACCGCTTTGGATGAGTTAGTTCGCGAGATTGCGGACAAGCCCCTTTCAGAGGCGATATGGTTGCTGAATAGGTCCGAAAGCTGGGCTATTGAGCAGAGGTGACACCGCCATAGCGTCCTGAGTCAATACCTCTGGAAACCATGGATCCTACTCCTGCGAGACGAAGCGGTAGTGGCCTTGGCTCTTCCATTCTTCGGACGCACAAAAGGCGGATGATGTATAGGCGGAAAGGATGACGGCCTGACTGAGAAACCGAGAAATTCATTTCCTTTAACAAGTCCTCAAAGGAATCCTCAAGAATTTCAGGGTCTTTATATTGGGGTCTCCACATCAATCCTAGCTCACCCAAAGTATGTGGACGGTCCGTGCTGAAGAACAGTGCCTGGATAAATCCCGGAAACAACAAGGGGCCAGATCTAGCAGCTAGCTACGATCGGACAGTCCTGCTTCATTGCAATTCCCATGGAATAGTGACACCCAGTGCTGGATGCTGGTGCCTGGTGTTTGATGCTTGCGCCTGATACAGAGTGATTCCCTTACAGTTCTGAGTTGCCGAGCTTCTTTTGCTGTTGCCTGGTGGTCCAGAGTGAACCGCGTCAAAGAGACTGTCATTTATAATTACACAAGATGTTTGTCACGGAGAAAAAGCAACTAGAACACACTCTCTGGGATGCCGCTCCCGAGTCGTGAATTCACCGGTTGATAGTGTCCCAATGTTGCTGAGGCGAGCCATCGGGCTCCGTGGAGTCCGGTTTTCGGATTTCTCGGGCGTACCAGAACGGGATTACTGGTCGGCGGGTACTAGTAGTCTGGCCGAAGGACCACCTAGCCTTGTGTGCTTTTGACTGTGATGATCATATATCCCCCACCAGCGTAAAGCGGCCACTCAGGTCTGCGTGTTATGTAGAGTAGTGTAAGGAGACGAAACAGGCTGAGTTTTTGACCCCGTTATGAGTGGAGTGCCAAGCCCTTGAGTACCGGGAAGCCCTTCCCTTCGCGACATTATCTCCACTTTCAGCCGTATCCCTTTCCCCTTTTGGTATTTCCCTTTTCTTAACCACACCGCTAAGGTGCTAGCTGGGCACTGCAGTTGCCGGTCCAGGAACGACTAGTCGATTATGTAACTGTTGTTGTCGAGTTCCTTGTTTCACGCCAACCCAAGAAGGCTGTCAATCCTAGAGGAATTAGCACGGCATGGCAGTTGATGCACTATGGGTTATGTAATCTAGTTTCGAGGGAAATTTTCCTCCGATTTTGGCCGCTTCCAAGGCGTCTTTTTAACAACACTAAACCCACCCCTACCCGGCCACATATCCCTGTTGCCATTGCCTCCCGACAAATTAGCATTAACGCCAAGAGTTTTATTTTCAGAAAACAAATTCACGATTTCACAACCGCCACACATTTCCTCCCTCCTCTCGCCACTCATTTCCGCCAGTCAAGTCTGTTGGCTAGTATCATTAAACATATTTGCAAAGATACTCCAAAGTGACAAAACATAGTTAAGCCAAATATCATTCCACGGGTAAAGGTCGATAGGGTGCCCGCTGGGTATCAATTTCTGAAGCTGTACTACTTCCGGAATGTTTAGATGTGTTGTGGGCTCGAAAGTACATTGTAATTATTGCCTCCAGGTTGTGACATGGTCTGTGGGCTGATGTTACAACCTGACTCCTAAAATAAGTACAGACTGTAATGCAGGACGCCTAACGGGGGTTTGATAGTGATAAAAGGAGGTTGCTGGAAGTCAGACAGTACGTAAACTGTCACTGATCAAGTTGCTCTAACTAAGAGCTTGCGGAGTGAACAAGACAATGAACTTGATTGCTTGCGTGAGGAGGTCAAGAACCCTCGGACGAGGATGCGCAGCATCCTCCTGCTATATTGAAAACTATCTGGCGGTAAAGACTGTGGTCCCGTGGACCCGGCCTCGGGTCCTGTTTCCTCGGGTCCTCGCTAATTGGCTACCTTCTGGGCCCCTCAACTGGATGCCCGAGGCATCTCGGCGTCATGCACCGTGGAGGGTCATGACATCAATCTATTAAGGTTCTTCCTCTTGTGCACGGGCCGTGACAGGGTAAACCTGATTTATATATATGTCATGACCTACAAGGTCTGATAAGTAAGGGTGCCTCAGGCATCCAGTGTTGGAATGTGGGACCTGGAATGAGCATCTAGCTGCATTGGTTAGGTCACTCATGTATATAAAGACTCAGAGTTTCCCACATCTGTTCGGTCTCTCAATCAAGCAAGGAACTCTCCTCCAAAACTATGCGGCTCACACAGATACGGTGCTTACCTTTCAACATCCAGAAAGTGGCGCCCTTGTCTGACCTTTTAACAACCTCCTTATAACATTGTCAACCCCCGTTAGGCATCTAGCCTTACAGTCTGAAACCTTCACAGGTGCAGGTTGTAACATAGGACGCAATATATCATCACCTCGCCTCTCCACTGCTAGCAGAGGTGTAATCAACTGCACCACCAACCGCACCACGACCACAATAGCGCCAAATCTTGGAGTTGCCTCTCCACTACCGGTCAGTCAATCTGCAACTCTTTAAATTACTTTCTTATATCCCTCTCGGAGCGGTCGTTCACAGAGATGTTGATCGTTATTGAGTCGGCGCGATACGGTTTGCCCTCCAATTGTATGATATCGACGATCTTAGATGCGAGCTCCTCATTCCAAAAGGCGCTCGGAGCCACGAAGAGATTTTCTTCGGTTTGCTTAGCCGCTGCCCTCTTGTTCCATTTCAACTTCCATTCCATAACATAGGGCATGGAAAATGGTGAGTGTTCTTCATATGACTGGCCTGGGGCCTGGGGCCCAGTCCTCGCATGGCACAAACGAGAGGGTGTTGCGAGCAGGCCGCAATTCGCTCCGTTGGGTAGCTTCGCGCCACAAACTCGCTGACTCGCAGAACTCGCGGCATTGTACAGTTGGCGTAGCGGCTCGTCGCCACTGGACCAATTATTTGCAAA
>MU858387.1:0-15898 GCA_033297075.1 Rhypophila decipiens | reverse complement strand
AATTCTAAGCTGCAAGCCAGCCTTAGAATCGTGTGTTATATAGTGGTTTCAATAGGGCACTATCGCTTGTGTTATCACGGCTCGCCGTGACACTTTTTAGCCTAGACTAACTACCTTTCTATACTAGTAACTTAGGAATCACAGTAAGAATTCTATAATAGAGCCTATCATTATAAGTATATAGGGTTAACTATAAGAAGGTCTTAGATAATAATCGCTAGTTCGTCCGTCTCGTCGGTTGCCTCGTCCCGCCTCGGGTAGCATCACCACGGCGCCTTAAGCTCCGAGCATGCCGCTCTAGGAAGTCTTGGCCATCTGGGCTCTCCATCTCTAACCAACCCAGTTACCGGCACCTCGGGCCCCCTTCGCCGCCTCGGGCTTGCTCGTTCATGCTCGTCCAGCCGTTAATTAAGGTACCGTCGACCACAATGCATGATCCGGGGCGACCACCCCACAGATCGCCTAGTCGATGGAGTGCCACACAGC
This sequence comes from Rhypophila decipiens, assembly GCA_033297075.1. Classification (NCBI taxonomy): domain Eukaryota; kingdom Fungi; phylum Ascomycota; class Sordariomycetes; order Sordariales; family Naviculisporaceae; genus Rhypophila; species Rhypophila decipiens. Next base: position 15,412 of record MU858387.1, on the reverse strand, counting down.
TCTCCTAGTAACTCTGCCAGGGGCGGTATGGTGGGTCATGCTACTCTCAACCCGCCATCGAGGTCCAAACGGTTTGCTGGGCACGGAAAGCTCTTCCACGCGGTGATGTCAATGGGGTCAAATCTCCCTTCTCCAATACCCATCATCGGGTTTTAGCCTGCCAGTATTCCGGAGGGTGGCCTTTTCAAAGCGATGATGGAGAGTGGATCTTGGCCTCAATGCAACCTCCGCGGTTCCGCCCGTCTGGGGAAGGGTGAACAATCTCCTTAAATACAAATGACGAGCCCGGTGTCTGGTTGACGGCCGTTCTTCTCTCTTGTTCCAGTGTCCCATCGCCACTCGTTCAACTCTCTCCTCTCCAGAAAATGGCGTCCAAGTTGTCCCTCCTTACTGCCCTCCTCGGCCTGGCCAACGCCCAGCGCCCCGGCTCGACCCCCGAGGTGCATCCCAAGCTCATCACCTCCCGCTGCACCCTCAAGGATGGCTGCAAGCCGGCAACCAACTACATTGTGCTCGACTCCCTCGCTCACCCTCTTCACCAAAAGGGCAATAACTTCAACTGCGGCGACTGGGGCCAGGCTGCCAACGCCACGGCATGCCCCGATGTCGAGTCTTGCCGCGACAACTGCATCATGGAGGGCATTCCCGACTACTCCAAGCACGCCGTGACCACCTCGGGCTCTGATCTCAAAATGACCATGTTCAACGACGACGGAAACTTCATCTCCCCCCGCGTCTACCTCCTGGACGAGACGGAGCACAAGTACGAGATGCTCCACCTGACCGGCCAAGAGTTCACCTTCGAGGTCGATGCCCGCAAGCTCCCCTGCGGCATGAACTCAGCCCTCTACCTCTCCGAGATGGAGGCCGAGGGCGGCAAGTCCGATATCAACCCCGGCGGTGCCTACTACGGCACAGGCTACTGCGACGCCCAGTGCTTCACCACACCTTTCATCAACGGTGTTGGCAACCTGGACGGCAAGGGCTCCTGCTGCAACGAGATGGACATCTGGGAGGCCAACTCCCGGGCTACCCACGTCGCCCCGCACACCTGCAACAAGCCCGGCGTCTACCTTTGCGAGGGCGAGGAGTGCACAGAGACCGGCGTCTGTGACAAGCCCGGTTGCGGCTGGAACCCCTACCGCGTCAACATCACCGACTATTACGGAAACTCGGACGACTTCAAGGTCGACACCTCGCGCAGCCCCATCACCGTCATCACCCAGTTCCCCGCCGACCCCGCCACCGGCAAGCTCAAGGCCATCAAGCGCATGTACGTCCAGGACGGCAAGCTGATCAAGGCACACGAGGTCGACATGCCCGGCCTGCCCAAGACCAACGTCATGGACGACGAGTTCTGTGCGGCCACCGGGGCTGAACACTACCTGCGCCTCGGCGGCACCGTCGGCATGGGTGAGTCCCTAAGCCGCGGCATGGTCCTGGCCATGTCCATCTGGTGGGATGAGGGTGGCAACATGAAGTGGCTGGACTCTATCGAGAGCGGAGCCGGCCCTTGCAATGCCACCGAGGGTGCCCCTAGCTTCATCACCACCGTTGAGAAGAACCCCGAGGTGACTTACAGCAACCTCAGATGGGGCGACATTGGCAGCACCTTCCAGGCCGGCTGTGCTGTCAAGCGCAGGAGAGGACTGAGCTCGAATTAGATTATGGTGTTATAAATAGTCGGCTGAATGGTTGGTGGAGGTGGCTGCGAGGTTGCTCGCCCATTGTATAACTTGCTAGGTTGGAGGCTGAGCACCTGTATAGAAATAAAATACAAGATACCGATCCAGTCTTTCCAGTCATATCGTCATCTTTCCTCTGGTGTTTGTTGGTGCCATGGATGATTTTAGAAGGTTGAGATACCTTATCCAGCAAAAGACATAACTCTGCAGCTACAAAGACACAAATCTTTGACATGCAACAGCTTCCACCATGCTTTATCCATACTTATGGCCGTGGCGACCGAGATCGGGTAGAAGCTGCAGGAAACCTGTACTGCAGAAAAGAAATCAGGAGAAACCAAAGTGTCTCCCGACTCAGAAAAATACCGGCTCACTTGCCCTCTATGGTCAGTAGGAAGCAAAATTGATGGCCTGGAACGATATAGCCCGCTCCCGAGAAGGACACATCATATCAGCACGTTGACTGCAGAAACACAAGGCGGATTGAGTTCGTGGCTTTTGGGCGGGCATATACCCGTCATACCAAAAAAGTCCAGCATGACAGCGCGAGAAAGGAAGTTGTGCAATTCCCTGTTGTCGTTAGAGGGGGACAACATGACACACAGATGAAATCGAGCTTTTAGTTGATTGTGTGGGTATTCATTTTCTTTCTTACTTAAGCTCCAAGTAATTTCCATAACCAGCAAATACTGTGAAGAGTACACAACGAGCAATGAAAGGCGCTTGGCGATCTGTATATATATCCGCTTTACTAAATCTAAATCGAAGCTCTGACTAGAAACTCGCCTTGCACAGGGTATGTGTTTAAATAGTTTGACGAGAAGTGAAGAAAAGACCCAGGATGTAAGAGTGCAGTTTGTACTGAGAACCAAAGGAAAAGAGAGAAGGAGAGTATAAGCCAAGTACTGACTTTGAATCGAGCAATGCGTAGGGATATCCAAATAAAAATATTCGCCAGAGGAAGATTGAAGGAAATTTGTAATAATGAGTGTTTGTGGAACCGACCAGCGACCAGAGCTTTTGCTGTCTTGGTGTCACAAGGTCTCCACGTTTTCATCATCCGAGCCAAGTCGTGGTGTTACGGCTTGCTTTGGTCGGGTTGGATATCAGGAAGAAGAGCGACGTTTGGTGAGAGAGAACAACCCACCGGTCGGCAGGCTAGGACCCAATCTCTTTCCCATCCAGCAGATCAAGTGAAAGCCGGGTCAAAAAGAGACGAATAAGATGACGGAGAAATATAAGGTTGAAAGGAAATATGGGTAAGGAATCGCTGTGGTATCGAAGAGTCTCGGCAATCAAATAACTGAGATATCCTACTCCCACCGCCCCCTGACCGCCCCTCCTTTTGCTTTTTGGCTTTTGCATTTTGTGTTTTGTGTAGTCCTTATGGAAGCGTAAAATCGTCGACGCCGACCAACGTGTTCTATAATTTCAATCTTCAACCCGTCCCTCAGCCCAATGTTTTGAGTGTGAGGGCCGACACCGAGGTTGCTTGCATTACCTGGCTTCGCTCATGGTGACGTCGAGGTCGACAGTACTTGTGGGCGAGCCCATAGTCGAGAAGTGGACCGTGGTTGTGCTGGGAGAGAAAGTCGACTCGGCGGTGCTGAGGGGGGAACCCGCAGCCTCCTTTTTCTTGCCGAGCGAGTCTATCCACTGCTCAGCGCTGACAAGTGTGGTCTCCATAACGTTGGTGACAGTGGTGATGGTTTGGAGGCCTTCTTTCGCGAAATCCAAAACGAGGCTGGCTTCCTTCCGCGCAGCCGTCTCTTGGTTGGCACCCATCTTGCCTTCCTGTAAATTACCTATCCAGGCCTGGAATGGAAATCTGCCTGGAATACTCATGACGCTGTCTCGGACGAAGCATTGCACATTCTGAGGAAGGTAGGTGCCATATTCCGACATGACTTTGATGGCCGTTTCCATCGACGAGAAAATATCCTTCCTGAGAGAGTGCATCTGTGCCATCAACCGGCTTCTGTCCCCGGCCGTGGCCTGGTGATCGCCATCTTGGTCTTTGGCTGTGACAGCATCGTACTGTTCAGCCGTTCTCCTGAGCTCCTCGGCACCGCGTGCAATTGCGCCGTTGAGGTGCCGTAACGTCCCGAGGCATTGTTTAAGCTTCCCGCGGGCCTGTGTTGTGACGGTGACGGCGAGACTGGAAGTTGACACCATAATTCGCTGTTGAAGCCCTGAGCTTGATCCTGGTCTGGAGGTCGGCCGGTTGGCGCCTTCCTGGGCCTCTGTGTACGCCGGAGAGCTTAGATCATCGTACGCTGGAAGGGTGTCCACGGTGCTGATGGACATACGGCGGTCATTGTCCAGATCCATGTAGCCAGAAAGCCCCCCAATGGCCTCGACTTCCTTCTGCGTTAAATTGGTCTTGCGTCGCTTGCGAGACTCGTGATCACCGTCTGGATCCGAAGCCTTCTTTCTTCCCCTATAATAGAGGAGGTCTCTGAGTGAGGTTCTTTGCATATTAGCTCTGCGCGAAACATTCCGAGAAACATTGCCAACCATGCTTTCGATGCTGTCAAGACGGCTCTTTACATATGCCGGGGACATGTTTTTGCCCGTGTTATACAATGACGTGGCATTCTCGACAAGCTCAGTAGCCTGTTTAACAGGCCCGGCCATGATGGGAAGCGTAGTCGTGATCAACGAGAGGAGGGGTTCGGGGTGGTGGTCTGCTTGGGGATCTGGCGATATGCCGGGCAGAGGCGTGCTGCGCGGCGGGGGTGAGGATTGGAAGTCTGGCCATTGATGTCAGCCACAGACAGACAAAGGTGGGAAACGCGGACGGCCTGAAGTGGACAAACGTACCTGCCCGGAGCTGCCCAAGAGCTTCTGCTGCTTCTATAACCTTGGCGTCATCGGGATTAACGCTTTCGGCTCGTTGGCCATACGGCCGGTCTGGTGATGTTGCCATGCTCCGAACCGGCCTAGGGGGCTCAACATGGCTTGGGGTGTAGAATGCAGTCAAGGGATTCAGACTTGGCCAGTGTGTTATGGGCTCCGGTTGGCGTTGGTGTATGGGGGGCAGGGGCGGTGGAGGACCACCAGTCACAGATGACAGAGACGGTAGCGTATGGTTCGACGGGGAAGCAAGCTTGTCAGTGCGCGACTGGATCGGAGGGAGTTCAGTGCCAGGGCTATCTGCAAACGACATGGGTGTGGTGCTTTGCTCGAAACCGCGCGGGAGTGGTGAGAGAGAGGGGCTCTCGCCCAAGCCTTTGGGAAAGCTTTGGGGACTGAACAAGACAGGATGACCAGCCGAGCCAGGCGAGTTCAGCTTGTCGTAATGCGGGGGGGAAGCCTGAGTTTTGTGCGCAATTCTGATCAGCACGTTGTCCATGGACGCAAACCAAAGCCACCAGCGCTCGTCCGCGGCGCACACTTGTGTGGTAATCGTAGCGCTAGGCGGCTGGGCCATGTTCTTGCTTATGGCAGAGTGGTGTCCCTCACCTGGTATCCGTCGCCGTTTATTGACGGCAGCGCCGACTGAGGCTCGCGGGGGGATGGACGGGTCGACATGTGATCTGCTTGTTGGGCTGTCTCCGCTTCTTGTCTTGAGAAACCGTCGACAGAGGCTGCCAAAGTCGAAGGCGTAAAGTTGGACGGGAGTCGCTGCTACTCCTGCGCCGGCGCCGACATTGGCAAAACCGTCCTTTGTTCCTCCTACCAAGAACCCCTCGTCATAGGAACTACAGTCGGGTCAATCAGGCGCCTCGTCTTCGATTCGACCCGGTCGTGGTTATTTTGTCGCAGATTGATGGTATTTGGGACGCCGACTCGTTGAAAGGCTCGAATTGCGAGTTTTGACGTATTGCGGTGGGGATTAGAGATGAAGTATGGGGATGGGGGGTTGAGTGGCAGATGAAGGAAAAGGAAAATAGGGACAAGGTGACAAGGTTGGGGTGGGAAGTCTAGTGAAAGTGGCACAGTGTTCGAGGTTTTGGCAGGTGGGCATTCACACTAAAAGCAGGGGTGCAACGCTGGGACAGTGGGACAGTGGGAACGTGAAAGAGAAACCGAAGGGTCGTCCTCGCTAGTCCAGGTCGCTACTTCCAGCCTCGGTGGGCGTGGGCGGCATCTGCTGTTCAAATGCTAGCCAGTGCTGCTGCTCTGCTCTCTTCCGCTCATGTAATTTTTATTTCTTCACGTTCTTTGCTCTATAATCCAGCACCTTGTACGGAGTAGGTCCATTGACTATTCCAACTCAAGTGGAAACTGTTGCAGAACTTGGCAGGTGTTTGGACGATGGGATATGGTCTATGGAGATCGAGGGTCCAGAAACCCAGCAGGCCACGTTAGTACACTACTGTACAGATACGGCACTAGACCACGGATACCTGGCGTCGTCACCACACCAAGACTCCTCCTCCCCAAGCGGCCCCAAGTTCCCAACACTTGTTTCTACTATTAACGGCACGTGAACGGATACAAGTTGATACCACTAGGGTTCGCCCCACGGCATCCGTACAATCATGCACGGGTCAATTTGTTCCTTTCAGTTACGGTACCGCAGGCCGTAGGAACTGGGATTCTGGGAACGATCTGTCGAGGAACCGCTCTTCGCCCCGCCAGCCGCCTATCAGTGTCACAGTGAAGTCAGCGAGGTCAGGCGCCTGATCGGCCAGAGGCCCCAGTCCCGCCATTCCTTGCGCCGTTACCAGTAGTGCTGAAAAATAGCCCCCAAGGGTCTGAGGCTTTCACGAGCTTGACGCGCGAACGCAAAAAATGTTGCGTGGATGAGATATGCATAGACAGATGCTCACTCCACCACGTGCTGACGTTTTTAACTCAACCCAGAGCGGCCAGTGCCGGCCGCCCACACACAGAAGTTAGAACCATGTAATAAGCATAGAATGACTCCAGTCCAAGAACTTTGGACCCTCAGCCTACCAAGAGTGTTAAAGGCGATTTGGGTCTCACATCTCGCGCACAAGAGCCGCCCGCCACAGAATCGTGATATTCACCCAAGCCACATGGTATTACACCTCCTTTTGTTCAGCAGAGGACAAAGACAAGCTTCGTATTCCATGTTGTCACGATTTCGGTTTCGGTTTGTCTTTAACTCTTTGTGGTGGCCTGATAATACATCCGGAAAGAGGTGGAGGTTCGGAGCAGTGCACCCGAGTGACATGAGCTGCTAGCACGTGTCAAAAATGAGGCTTATCGGTGCCAGGCCTCCTCAAGCCGGGTACTTGCAGGGACCTCCCGCTCTTCGGTGGGCACTTTCTGGCCCAATTGTTCGCAAGCAAATCCTGAACTAGACTTCATCACATGTAAAAGGGCATACTGTACAAGGGCGTGCAAAAATAGCTAGTCTTGTCGCTGCTGAAAATTTTGGCTTTCTTTACCCGGTTGCCGCTAATAAACCGCATGAACGGCCACGGCCTACAGATTTGCTCTCTCCTTGATCTTCATTTTCATTTGCTTTGGATTTTGGACAGGTTCAAGTTCATGCGAATGATGAACTAACGGCATATTGTGAATATGGCAAGTTGGTCAAAGTCGTCCGCCTGGTCTCCATTCTGGACGATATTCATCTCAATCGTTTCCGAACCAGCAAGCCCGAGTGTTCGGCACGCCGCAACCTTGAAACAATGAATTTATATCAGTATTCATGTGGAAGAGGAGCCCACAACGAGTCAACTCCCTACTCGTGAGGTAAGGTCTGAACCAGGGATACACCTGTACACTCGTGTACACTAGGCAGGCTGCGAGAGGTCTGTCAGCTCGGATAGCACGCGCGGGTGGCTTTCCGGTCGGGAGTTCGGCGACTACGGCGTCCTGAGGATGGTGGTTGGTGGCAATTGCTCACAGGCCTCACAGCGTTTTGCAATGGAATTTTGTTGAGCTTCACGTGTAAAAATGCTACCAGTTCGTTGTATGAGGTTCTCCCAACGGCCGGCCAAGGCCAACCAATCCAGCCATCTTGCTCTGCTTTGTGGTACCTACACGGCCTATGAATAATGATGCCGTAGCCGGTTCGAGAAAAGATGGGCCGACCGGTGACGAGGGAGTGGTCATGACCATGCAGGGACGTGGGTGATTGGACATCTCGAGAGGGGCAAGTCGGGCCCGATTTCAGGGTGGGAATCCCGCCAACAATTGGCAACCCCGGTATCCGAAATGGTTCACAAACGAATGCCGACCACCATGGTGGTAAAAAGTTATTCTGCGCTGACAGCAAAGACAAGATGTGATGGAAACACAAACGGCCCTGGAGTGCAATAGCAACGTGTAGCAAATAACTGGAAATGTTCGGTGCCTCTGACGCCGCCCAAGCCACGGAAAAAAAATAACACGGGCAGCTCTTATGGCAAAGATAATGGAATAAATCCTTCTTCTCCGCGTCTCGAAATCGCAATCTAGCATCAATGGCACACGAGTCGACCGCCGACAGAATGCCGGCAGAACGGGTGTGTGGTTACGATGGACAGCACTGTCTAAAAGGACGCGTTGAAGAAGGAGGAGAGAAGAGGAAGAAGAGCGCCAAAAGTTGGGCTCTAAAATAGTGAGAATTCAGAGTGGATTTCAGTAGGACCTTATCGATAAGACATGACCCCACATTTCAATCGGAGCCAAGTTTGGCCTTCACCCGTTGTCGAAGCTGCCAGAGGGGAGCCGCACAGGCCAGCCCAGGCTGCCCAGCCCACAACCCCTGTTAAACTACCCCACTAAACTGTAATCAGGTCCGAGTGGTCTGTGCTTTCTCTGAGGATGATGGTGGCATCTGCGATATGGAAGGAGGCATTGGCATCGAATGGTGATTGGGAACCTCTTTGGCAGCGACGACAGTTCATGACAATCAACAACAATACTTCCCAGTCCAGAAAAATAGTATCTTACGACGATAGAATTGCCCGCCGAGAACTTCTTCACAAATCATCCTCACGCTGTCGCCGCATCACATACCGAAACGACCCATTGATCCTCAGTTCAGCGCCGTCCTCGCCATTTACGGCGCCCCTGAACCGAAGACTCGGAAGCCCATTGATTTACTTACATCTCTTCTCCGACAATAGTTTCACCAGATACTAGACAACCGAGTGATCAAATCTCATCATGGCGTCAGCCATCTTTTTCTTAGATCTCAAGGGCAAGGTGGGAATGCTTGCCAGCACACGTCGTCCCGTAATACCACGGATGCTAATTATGGCAACATTTTCTTTCAGACCCTACTTGCCCGAAATTATCGCGGTGATATTCCCATGTCTGCCGTCGAAAAGTTCCCCATTCTCCTCAGCGAGGCCGAAGAGGAGTCTTCCGCGGTACCCCCATGCTTCTCCCACGAGGGCATCAACGTAGGTTACCGCGCCCTTTTGGCTCGGGGCAACATCATCGTCGCTGACACGCACCGTCTGTAGTACCTCTATATCCGACACAACAACCTTTACCTCCTCGCTCTAACAAAACGAAACACCAATGCCGCCGAGATCCTCCTCTTCCTCCATAAAATAGTCGAGGTGTTCACCGAGTACTTCAAAGCCCTCGAAGAAGAATCCATCCGCGACAACTTTGTAATCATCTACGAGCTGCTTGACGAGATGATGGACTTTGGTTACCCGCAGACTACAGAATCCAAGATCCTCCAAGAATACATCACACAAGAATCCCACAAACTCGAGATCCAAGCCCGCCCGCCCATCGCCGTTACCAACGCCGTCTCGTGGCGGTCCGAAGGCATTCGATACCGCAAGAACGAAGTCTTCCTCGATGTTATCGAGTCTCTCAACCTCCTCGTCTCTTCCAACGGCAATGTCCTCCGCTCCGAGATCCTCGGCGCCATCAAGATGAAGTGTTACCTCTCGGGGATGCCCGAGCTGCGGCTGGGTCTCAACGACAAGGTCATGTTCGAGACGACGGGCCGGACAACTAGGGGCAAGGCCATTGAAATGGAGGATGTTAAGTTCCACCAGTGCGTGCGCTTGTCTCGCTTCGAGAATGACCGCACCATCAGCTTCATCCCTCCAGACGGCGAGTTCGAGCTCATGTCGTACCGCCTCAACACCCAGGTGAAACCCCTCATCTGGGTCGAGTGCGTCGTCGAGTCTCACAGCGGGTCGAGGATCGAGTACATGCTCAAGGCCCGCGCGCAGTTCAAGCGCCGCAGCACGGCGAACAACGTCGAGATTGTCGTCCCTGTTCCTGATGATGCCGACACGCCCCGGTTCCGGACAAATGTCGGGTCAGTCCACTACGCCCCCGAGCAAAGCGCCATCGTCTGGAAGATCAAGCAGTTCGGTGGAGGCAAGGAGTTTCTCATGCGCGCCGAGCTCGGTCTCCCCAGCGTGCGTGGTGACGATGAGCACGGTGGCGGTATGACGGGCGGTTTTGGCGGTAGTATGGGTGGCGTGGGTGCTCCCGGGAAAGGCGCAAAGAGGCCGATCCAGGTCAAGTTTGAGATTCCCTACTTCACCACGAGTGGTATTCAGGTGCGGTATCTCAAGATCACAGAACCAAAGGTATGTTACTCTCTGACCCGCTTCTCCACTTCGTCAAGGTTTAGTCTTCGCACCATATCTTTGAGCCCAGCTAATGTGTCTTGCGCAAATAGCTACAATACCCGTCGCTACCATGGGTCCGATACATCACACAATCAGGAGACATTGCAGTAAGGCTACCAGACGCAGTATGATGATGGAAGTGCATGGGAGGCATGGGAGGCATTTGAAGGCAGCAATGCAAGAGATGAGTGTATTGCCATAGCAAGCGTTTCGGTAGACGAATTTACCAGTCTTTTCTCTGGCGTGGAACGAAATAAAGTAGTTGGACATACACGGTTCAACCCGTTGAACGGGTTTATCAGCACGCTGGGTTTTCTGGTAAGTAGTGGATGGTTAGTTCCAATTTCCAATGCGCTCCCTGCCGTAGTCTATCCAGCCGTCTGTGAAATTGGATAGTACGGAGAGGCAGTCATGCCCAAGACAACAACGATCCACGTCAGAAGCAGGCAAGATGCAGCATCACCCAGTCAAGTAGCCGTCAGTGGAAGGTACAGTTCACTATGTTTACAAGTGGTACGGGACAAAGATATGCGACTGGTTCATCCCGATAGGGCAGTGTGGCTTCGATAAATGTTGGTTTAGTCATGAATTGATGACACAGCAACTACAGCCAAGTGTGCTATAGCGTATATAAGGTGCAAGCAACCGGAAATATCCGAAGGGGAGACACAAGAAAGAAATGAATAAATCCCAATGCTCCTGTCATGTGGCAAGTTACTTTCCAAGCAGGACGTATTATCAATATGGCGATCCTGTTCCCCAAGGGAAAGAAAAGGGGGCCTGCTCAGTCCCCGGAGAGCAGTCGGGAAAAGAGCCAGCTTCCCAGACAAAGAGCAAAATTGACAATGACTAACGGAACGTTCTCGACCTTTCCGGCCCCAGATCTGCAAAATAGTTCTGACGTTATCCTCTCACGAATATAATGTCCCGCACAAACTCCTCAAATTCGGTCCTTAGGGCGTCAACAGCACCCTCGTCAAAATCTTCTAGCGGCATATACATTGCGACGTGGACCACGAAGCCCCGGGGATCCTCTTGCAGTGGGTTAGGATCTTGGATCGTCAGCGTGTCTTCGTGGTAAGGTGAGGTGCACGGTGTAACTGAGTAGTGTAGTTTCTGGTACTTACAGCCAGTTGGAGTGTGTGGGCTGCCATGCCACTGATTCTGCTGCCACCTTCCAGCGCTGAATATGTCACTGGTCCTTCCTGGTCTTCCATGGAAGGCCATGAGGCCGATGAGAGTCGGCAGATCACCACCGAGACCTGTCGAGCGAGGCACGTTTCCGTCGGGATTCTCGAAGACTCTCGGCACCAGGGACGGAATCCAAGAGGGGTTAGCTCCCAGCACATACGGCGTACCTCCCGCGACCGCATTCACACCCGTGAAGCCTCTGGCTCCATAGAAGCTCAGGAGGTTCCAGCGAAATGAGTCACCATCATTACCACAACGACAATCCTTGAAGACCCAGGTCGGATCACACGAGACATCGCACTCGGCAACGATGATGGGAAGGTGAGGCGAGCAAGCAAACACAGTACCGGTCTTGTAAGGTACCATCATGTGAAAGGATCCGCTCGGGTTAGATCTGATGATTGACCCGGGGAAACCGACCCCGGGGCGGTACCATGAATATTCCGGTGGTGCGGGAGCCACATGCCCATTATCATACTGGAATACTCGGCCGACATGCTCCCGCCCATAAGCCGCCGTTGTGCCCGGGGGGACCTGGTTGCCCCAGGAATCCAATGGGAACCGTTCGTTGTACGTCTGTTCGAAGGTGACCTCGTTGACGACAAACAGGAATCTTGGCCCAGCACCTTGAACTGGCCCAGAAGATTTGGAAGAGTGATGTTTTCTGTGCCTGGAGTCCTTCCCGGAGGAGTGCTTGTGGCCTCTCGAGCTCTCACTGCGGCTATACTGTTGCCCGCGGTGCCATTATCCCCCTTGGTCAGCCATTGGAGGTGTCTTCAGGTTGATATATACTTACAAACGAAGAGCTCATGTTGTTGGTTGGCTTGCTGGGTTATGTGTGCACGGGACTGTGGAACTCGGGGACAGATAGATCTCAAGTGGAAATGCTTGACTCACGAGCCACCAGATCTATCGTAAATGACAGAACATGAGACGATATTTAACTCGTCGCCGGGACCCGAAGCATTGGCACGCTAGGCTGCCCAAGACACTGCCCCTCTGCAGATTTGCAGTTGGGCTCCAGATTAGATGTGCCTTCGAGCAAATCAGGGCGAGAGTCATGGCCGTGTGGCTTTCAAATTCTCTCCGGCCGGTGACCTCGGCAGCCCGAAACTGTTATCAACATCGCCCTCCCTCCTTCTGTTTTCCGCTTTGCCGGGGTCACTTGCTGCGATCTTGGGAGGAATGACATGCCACCCCTTGCCTAATCTGCAGTTGCCGGGGTCTCGTGGCCTCCCATCCCAAGCCGACAACTCGAGTGCTGGATGCCTCGACTGGCATCTTCGGCACCTAATGCTGTTCGTGATCGAGTGAGGGAAAGGGACATCGGAGTCTCAAGAAGGCGCAGCTGCGAACGCCAACGTCATGGTGATGATGATCCGACTCGTAAACCCACCATTCGACAAATCGGGTTCTGAATCGGATATTCGGTCCAGGCAAGAACCCCGTGGAGCGAGCAGCTATCGTGGTTCTACTCTGTGATCGAAATTCGGCATTCGGATCCGTTCCACAAGCTCGCTTGATGCTTGCTGTTCTGTGTCACCAGCAATCCTGGGTTATAGTGTCAGAAACAGCTGGCTCAGGAACTTGTTATCTGAGCATAATTGCTTTCTGGCCGAAGGGGCCAATCATGCCCGGGCCTGGCTTCCTGAGGTGCGGCTTGATTCGAGATATCTTGTGAGTTGCATAGAAGGTCCAGACTAACTGCCAATAAAAATAACGACTCCCGATGGGGGAAAAGCATGCTGTGACACCTCCTCCGAGAGCCTAACGCCTGCTGGGCCAGCCCACCAGACGGGCAGCAACATGCTAGGAGAATAAGAGGCGAAGGAGGTTCTGCCCCCCGCAAAAGGCGTGGGTTGGACTCGAGTAATGGGCGTCGTCTAAACCTTTCCTGGCAACGGTCTGCGGCTGGCGGGTAGCGGCATATGCGAAGAGCTGTGAATGGGCCAGTGATCAATCCCACATCACGATCGAGCCTGTTGAATCGGACTTACTTGCCTGAAGTCGACGAGTTCCTTTCCCGACACCATGAGCTGCAAGACAGGTCTGCTTTTGCGGATCGCATATGATCACAGCCAGGCCGAAGCCACATATCGATCGAACGGCCTAGACCCCCGCGCGTGGGATTGTCGTGAATCACCGAGGCGGTCAGAGAACAGAGGCTCGCCTGGATGCCCCATGGAGAGAGGTCAACTCGACCCAACCCCGCAAGTGAGGGCTCCTTGGAGCCATTTACAGCATCGGAAAAGCAATGAGCGATATTCTGGTTGGTAGAGGTGGAATCTTTCAAGGCCCGGGGGTCTGGGTCGACGCTAGGGACCATCGAGTGCGGGAAGGAGTTTGATGCTGCCCATCTGCGCATGTGAGTTGGTGCTGGAGCTGTCACAAGAAAGGGAACAAAGCCCCCAATACCATGGTTGTAACCAGAGAAGGACTGCTGCTTTAAATACAGCCAAAGTGGCCCGGGTCGTTCTAAATGTTTGCTTGTTAGGAGGCTGTTTTGTTGTACTAGGGTCTCGGGAAACCGCAGGATCACGCCTTGAAGCTTCCATTTTATTTTTCAACTCGATCGTCATGAATTTGTCACCGTCAAGGGCCGGGCAGTTGCCGGGAGTGTGTTGTTGAATATCTGGATCTCGGCACGATGGAAGCACAACCAATGAAACCGAGGCAGATTGATCAAGATGGCTGGGGGCTGGGGCCTGGATTGGTCTGTGTAACTCAGTCGGATACTCGATGCCTGACCGAAGCAAAGCATCAAGGTGTGAAAGCGATCATGGGCAAACCCAGCAAATGCCTCATTGAAGATGTTGGATGAGCTATGTCGGAACAGCCCACATCCGAAGTAGGCGGGATCGGGGTACGGAAGACGCACCAGAAGTTTAACAGAGGGATAAAAACAGCCGAAAGGACACATACGGGTTGGAACGGTGTTGTGATTGTTCGTGACCATTGTGCACATTGGTGGTTGGGGTTTGCCCAGACACCCTTTTGGGTGATGGTTAACGAAAGACATGTTTCGCTGGCCCAATGACGTTTTATGATGGCAAGTATTGCTCAAATGGCGCTCATGGCTACGATAATGTTTCCTGCAGGTAGCCGTGAAGATCTTGGCTGACTGCCAGTGGACAGGCAGGAACTATAAACTTTCGCCGCGGGGTGCTTCTTCCCTCTGTCAGAACATCCGTTATCCGGCGCTCGACTCACATTTCAGCCGGGGGCATCGACAGAAATATCAGCATTTCCGATTTATCTGGCGCTCAAGAATATGGACATCGGGAAGCTCCGGTTGAAGGGCCGGCATCTTAGGGTGGTGCTGCGTATGCCACGCCATGCATATTTCAACTTTACTGGAAGATAGTTTTTCAAAGGGGGCTGAGATCCTGGCCTTACCACTCCGTTCTACGGTGAAATTTGCGGACTCTTGCGGTACCTTCACAATCTCTTCGCCGAGGAACCTAGTTAAAGTTTGCTAACGTTTACGCCATCCGAGGGGCACCTTAATTCTTCATCACAAGGTAGAGCAAAATGTTCAACAATCAAACATCCCATATAGTGTAGTGGTTTAGCATTCCAGATTTTCAATCTTTATTGAAGCCTTCTGGCGACCCGGGTTCGAACCCCGGTATGGGAACTGAAGAGTAACTTCTTTTTTTCTTTCATTCATTCTTTTTGCTTACTGATATCACTCCAACTCTAGTCTGGCCCAATGACACAAACCAACACCACTCCTTTGATTGCCATTAGCAGTTTCTCAGCATATTGCTTTCTTAAGGTAGTATAATAGAAATAAACGAACTACCTGCCCTATCTGTGTCCCAACGCATTACTCCACCTAACGTGGCCACGGCCCATATATATCTATTGCAGCCGTGGTATGATAGCGTTCTTCCAAACACGATTTTATTGAACGTGCTGTAATTATCACGGCGCAACGTTAGGTGTGGGTAACAATCGATGTTGTTGCACGCAGGGTTAAGTTCCAGAACCCTGCGTGCTCAGCTATTTAGCTATGGG
>MU858386.1:0-15930 GCA_033297075.1 Rhypophila decipiens | reverse complement strand
ATTGAATTGCAGAGGTCCTGACAACTTCTGTAATTTGAGCTCCTTTTTAGGAACGGTTTGGCCGAGTGGTATGGTTCTTGGCGCTCGCCGTCACTCTGCCATTGCCTCGTCCAAGCCCTCTACTTTCTCACCTTTAGACCACCTGATACCTCTTGTCATGTTATTAGCAGACCACCTTGGGGGTTGCGTTCTCCAGGTGTTCAGCGGCCTATCTTCAGCAGCTAAAGCGGGATCTGCTGGTTGAGGCTGCGTGGAACTCCTTGGTCGAGTTCTCTTGCTGCAATGGATCTATTCTTTTCGCGTCCAAATCCAATCTTCCCGTTGACACGGCGTACTTGATCATTGCCCGAACTGGTTTCATGTCTGGCAACCATTTCTTGCGGTCCGATGACACTTTTCCTCCCGGATAGAACGAGAGACTCCCCCGTCTTGTCGTTGTACGTATATTTGCCGTACGCGACTTGACCTGACTGCTGCTAGTATGAAGTGTCCATATGGCGCTCAATGATTTAGAAGTCCATCCAGGGTAGATGGCTTTTGGCCAATGCGCAGACCATCAACAGTGCTAATCATGGGCAAGAGCTCAGCATCACCGAGAAAGCGAGATAGGGCAAGTGAGAATTTTGCAAAATGCAACGACAAAGCTCAGTCCTGCTCATCCATAGCATGACCAGGCCACCATTCATCAAACCAAGGATCCCTCCAAGCCCCTTCCTCGTCCCAGTCTACCCACTGTATTCCCCTCTCACTCAAAACTGGCCCCAAGATCTCCTCGACCTTGGTCCTAGCAGCCACGATCTCCTCCAGCAAATGGGGAGCCACCTCCTCGTCATCGGCTCCTAGTCCTGCAGGCTGATCCAGCCAGAATCCCACTTTTGTTAACTTCGGCAAATAATCCGTGTTGCTAAAGGCTCGAGCCCACTCGGCAAGCCATCTCCCTCCATTTCCAGTTGCAACAGCCGTCGGTCCTCTAAAGCAGAACGTCTCTAGATTGGGCGGTAACCCGTAAATCAGCCACTGCTTTGATAGATGTTCCTCAACCACAGAGTCCTCGTTATCTTCCAGCCCTGTTGTCGGAAAATAAATATGATGACACAAACTAAGATCCAAATACTTGATATTCTCCAAATGCGGCAAAATAGCACCGAAACCCCCACCAGGCAGGTAGATCATATCTGTACCATCCAGCGATCGAATAGTCAACTCCTCAATAGACTCGACAGTATCAAAATGCGCCACCGTGAATCGGACAAGGGTCTCGATAGCGTCATTCTCCAAAATCTCCATTTTCTTCAGCTTGCTTTCCACTCTTGGTTCCATAGACGCCCGGGTCTCGTAAAAAGGAAGTCCCGTCGTTGTGTTGATTAACCACTGCGACACGTCATCCGGATCCTCGGCCACATCAGAGCACCCTTCAAATTTTAGATTATGAGTCAGGTAAAAGACTAGATGTTCAATCTCGCCGTTTATGACGGGCTCCGCGGTGATGACCTCCCCGCAGGCGTCGCATATGACGAGCAGCTCCAAGGGCCAAGTTGAATGGGAAGGAAATCCGTCATTGTTCCACCGCTCGAAAATGCCAGTTTGGATGTAGAGCTGCTTGACATTGGGGAAGGCGGACGAAATGAGCGAAAATTGAGAGACCGTCGGGGCGTCGCCCTTTATGTGGAGCGTTGATGCGGCTCTCTGGGAACCGTATCGGTCGAGTTGGACGTCAAGGGACTCGTATTGTCTTTCTGTACTGTCCGACACTTCAGCGTCGGCCGCCGAGTTTATACTTTCCTCTTGATCTAGATCAAGAGGGTCATCGAGGACTCCTTCGGGTGTCAAGTCGATGATGGGGAAGTCGTTGGGTAGTGTTGACAGGGACTTGGTCCTGGTCGCAGCTGCAAGCCATAGAGGCGGGCCCTGTTCTTGAATTGAGTCCACCATGTTCATGGCGATTGTTAATAATATCGAGTGGAATCGAAGAAACCCCAAGACCATGGGGCAGGGCGGCTCTCCATATAAACACCCGAGTTGTGTGCCAAGGGAGGGATCCAAGGCCGTCTTCTTGGAAAAAGATGACCTGTATAAGCGTCATAACCCTCATGCAGCTATTCCCAATTTGGACGACCGAGGACCGAGGACGGATGGGCGGTGCGGCTGAGGAATTTGAGGCTCTTTTTCATCACCACATCACTATTAAGGTCTCAAGAGTACCTCTCTGTCGAGCTCCCAACTTCAAACGCCTCTGCCTAGAGACCTTTAACCATCCGTATTACCAGATACTGACCTGCATTATAATGCCCCCATCCACATCCACATTCACAGGCTACACCCCTCTCACCCCCTCAAAGCGAGAAATTCGCCTCCTGACCATCCCCCCCGCCGCCGCAATATGGAGCCCTCTCCTACGTCTGGGGCTCCCCTGCAAACCCTCCCACCATCCATCTAAACAAGCAGCCCTTCTTGGTAACACAAAACTTGCTCGCAGCTCTAAAGTCCCTCCGATGCCGGTCCACAAAACGCATCCTCTGGGTCGACGCCGTGTGCATCAACCAGACAGACATACCCGAGCACAACGCCCAGGTCTCCCAAATGCGGCACATCTACGAGGGTGCCTCCTCGGTCGCCGTCTTTCTTGGCGACGCTACCGCAGACAGCCACAAAGGCCTAGACTTCCTCCGCCTTTTTGCCGCCAAGGTGCGCGCATGCAGTAGCGGTGCCGAAGCAGACGGCGCGGGTCTCTTCAAGACCTGGCTGACCGACGTGTGCATTGCTGCCTCGGACGCGCAAGAACAAGCCTGGCTCGAGCTCGCGCGCTTATTGCAGAGGCCGTACCGGACCCGTGCCTGGATCTACCAGGAGATGGTGCTTGCAAGGCAAGGCACCGTGTACGTGGGCAAAGACTCCATCAGCTGGGATGACGCCGAGACAGTGGCGTTTGCGATAGATGCACTCGAGGATTTCCTCATGATGGTTGAACCTCTGACCAACGAGACCAGGGTAGTGGTCATGTATCACCACTTTTTCAACGCCGCGCTGGCGAGGGCGCAGAGGAAGGCGTTTGGTCGGGCGGGAGCCCCAACACTGCTTGAAGCACTCTGTGTCAGACGCCCGACGGATGCGACTGACCCGAGGGATAATGTCTACTCTTTACTCGGCGTGGTGAAGAACCATTTCATTGGGCTGCCCGAGCTACCATCGGGAGAGGACGTGGTGATTGACTACTCGCGCCCAGTAGAAAAAGTTTACAAAGATGTAGTCCGGCACATTGTCAAAAAGACAAACAGCCTGAATATCCTCTGCGCATGCCAGAATCCCGACCGCACGAATGGGCTGCCGTCTTTGGGCGCCGGATTGGCGTGTCAAGCGCACAAACGGTCCGATCCAAAACCTAGATCAATGGGGCCATATCCATTTCGCCTCGCAACCGCTCAGTTCGGTGTTTTACATGGACCCGCCGGATGATGATACTTTTGTTGTGAGGGGCGTGTACGTCGACTCTGTTACTGCCACGGGCGAGGAATATACATATGGTCGGGACTGGGAGGAACTTAAAGAGAACTGGGAGAGTCTTGCGATGACCTGTGCATGGACGTTTGAGTCGGCTGCCGAAGCAGGACCGTGTTACCTTACTACGGAGTCCATCTCTCAAGCGTTTTTCCAGACTGTGACGATGCGAAAGATTGAGGACAATGAAGTGCCCGATATCAAGGTCCATATTGCGAGGATTGAGGCTATTGAGAGGCGAAGTTTTTTTGTGACCGAGAAAGGGTTCATGGCGCTAGGGCCGGCAGAGACAAAGGTTGGAGATAGGGTCGTGGTGTTAGAGGGCATGCATGTTCCTACTGTTTTGCGAAAGGACGAGGTCGGGGATGGACATGCTGTTGTGGGCGAGGCGTATGTCCATGGGCTTATGAATGGGGAGGAGTTTAGTGAGGACATGGCTGATGGGTTTGAGTCAACGCTGGGGAGGAGACTGGAGGCAGAAAAGTTTTTATTGCGGTGACAGATTGTCTAGGGCGGACTAGGTCCGAATTGGTAGTGTGCAGTTTGGGGACAGGGTCAATTCCTTTTGCTCTCTTTCGTTCATAGGACATGATCACTCCGTTGCCAAGTGAACAATGCCAAGCTCTCCGGGGTGACGTTCCCTTTGTTTACATAAATCAACATTCAACAATCCAAATAAGAACACCAACAAACCAAGTCAGTGTTCGTCTTTCCAGCTAGTATAGAACCAGGTCCGATGACCCTCCTATCCCAGACAAGCTCACCGATTTCCCTTCAACTGCTGAGGCCAACCCGCCGGACACGTCCCCGTACATGCAAGCCCCATATCCGCCTGGCCCTTGATATTCGAGCACAGAACCTTCCCAGTGCCCCCCCCCCCCCGCCTTGGGCCTAATATCCACATCCTTGAATTTGAGACCCTTATAAGGCGCCGCAGCACTACAATGCATTCCCGCGGCCACATTCCAGCGACTAGTGACTAGTCCCCTTGACATTCTCCCAAGTGACACCCTCAATCGGCAGCCGTGACCCATCGCAGTTCTGGCCAGAGTAGATACAGCTCGTGACGTAAATCGGCTGGTCGACGTCGCTAAACTCAAAGTTGCAAAAGGTCACGTTCCGGACGTGGCCTTGGCCGGGGTACGTCTTTATCCAGGCTGTTGCACGAGTGGTTGCACTTGAAGTCTTCAAAGAGGACATTTTCGACCGTTTGTGTTGCCCCGTTTGCGATGGAGCCGATGACGGCGCACCCGGACTCGTAGCACGTTATGTTTTGGGCTAGGATGTTTTTCGAGTTGCCTTTTACGGATATGCAGTCCTATAAGACAGATTCAGTTAGATGAGTATTGAACTTTGGACGAGAGTGAAAGGCTGGAGCGTCCATCGTAACACTCGACCGTCCAGTTGCGAATAGTTACGTCTTCAGAGTTCCAGGTGTCGATGCCGTCGGTGTTGACGGCTGACCACTGGGAGTTGCTTCGAGTTCCTGAAGTCCATCATCATCAGTCTATGAGTACGTGACTGGGCCGATACCAAGAACCTTGTAGGGAGAGGCCCCTTACTCATGTCGAGATCCGTCATGGTAACATTCTTGCTGTACGCCACGAAAGTATGCCAAAACTGCGACTGCCGCCAGGTAATCCCATCCACAAAGACGTTTGTTACCCTCCAAATCGTCAGGTTAATCGGCCTGCCTTTCCGATTACTCCCGCCGCGGTTCTCATCGATCCATGCCTGGACATTTCCATCAAATAAGGCCTTTCTATGTCCCCGCAGCGCGATATCCGTCCCGCATAGCTTCCACCCTGTATAGAGACCTGCATATATGACTGACAACGTGTTGCTGATCCAGTATTGCAGGTTGTCGGCCGACCAGACCTATTTTCCGTAGATTTCGATGGAGACGTTTTTGAGGTTGGTGAATTCCTTTACCTGCCGGATGTTGTAGGTCCCTTCCTGGAAGATGATTTGGCTGTCTTTGGAGCATTGTGAAAAGGCCCTCTTGATTTGAGGCGTGTCATCGCTTGATGCTCCCAGAGGCGTGACGGTGCATACCGATCCGGCCTGGACGACCTCTCTGGCGACAAGGGGCAGTGAGGTGAGGAGAGAGGTGAGACAGATCGTTATTTTCATTGTTCGAGTTAAGAAAGCGTTCATCCTGTGGGTGAAGAAAGAATGAGGTCGATGGTGGACTCCTTCTGGAGTGCCTAGTAGATTTGAGTTTCGAAAAGGGAATATGCTTATAAACGGAAGACGTGGTAAAAGTGACGAACGCGAGGACTGGTTATTGGTGGGATTTGGACCTGGTTCGGAGAATTTATATGAGTGTCGTGGATATATATGTGCCCCGCAGCTTCCGGTAGTTACCCATGCCGCATCTCGTGACCGTCATCATATAGTTACCCTAGTAATTTAGGCTATCAACTTGACTCTGACGTGGCTTGCAACTCTACTAGTGTCGAAGCATATTGGGTTTTACATGGAGAAGACAAGTTTGAAGTCAACTTGAAGTATTCCCAAAGAGTCCCGGATGGCTCATCAAAGCCAGCGCCATTCCTCTTCCATAGACATTGATGGTTCGCGGTCATGCTGCCGCTGTCGAGGACCCCTCTGCGAGTTTCAACTTGTCCAGGATCTTCCCCGCCAGATCGTTTGACAATTTTGACAACAAGAGAACTGTACATCCCCTCTTTCATCTCGAGCTCGGCGTCGGCCCAGTCGGGATATCTCTGATGTGTTGTGTAAAACTCCAAGTTAGCAGGCTTCTCGCTTTGTATTGACGTAGAAGCAAACGTTCCTTGCTTTAGGCTTTGAACTGGAAGTGTGAGGTACCTTTGAGAGTACCAGCAAGACAACCTTCCTGACCACCTGCGATGCGCTGACACAATCAATGACAAAGGGGATCAGCTGGGTCGTGGAATCCATGCTGTTAACGCCCTGAATGTGATTTCACTGAATGGTAAACTCTATGCTGACGATAAACCACACAATGGCCAGGACCTGGATAGAGTTATAGGCAACCCAAAGCCATATCGTCCATTGCCGTGCCGAGCTGTCGTATTCATGATAGAAGCAAAATGTCAGCGTAGGTACCTCAATAGGCCAAGTAAGGCTAGGGAATCGAGGAACGTTGGAGAAGAGGTACGGGCAGACCAAGCCTAACTGACTCTCTAATCGCCCAGAGGGTTTTCGATGGTTCCTGGCGAACCGGTGGACTTCGTTCGTCCATCGTGGTTGGCCTTCCCATTCCGATAGACACAGCTACCTTGAGAACGTCTGAGAAGCGTATGCGTTCTGAATTAGCGAGGCGAATGCTTCAATTATGTCGAAAACTGGAATCCACGGCTCGGTGAGAAATTGTGGAGATAATACCTTCGCAACATTTGAGCACAGGGAACGCTTTGTTTGTCAGAAATTGGTTAATGCGCAGCAAGCTAGTGTTGTGAGGATCGAGCGTGAATAGCAGATCTCGGTAGAGAAATAAAACAGAATAGGTGTAAACCCGAAAGGTAAGTTGAAGCAGGATAAATGCTGGAACAAGCACGGCTATGGCAAGCAACACCCCAGCTACCTGGCCCAGTGTGACCATGGAAGCGAGCGTCCGAATTGAGAACATGAAAACCACTGGGAATGTACAAGTCGCGCTTAAGACCTCGGGACCACCAACGGTACGACCGTCGAACCAGTAGGACAGATTTTAAACCCTGACAGTAGTAACAATGACTATTCTCCACATAACACCGGACCAAGAGATGACCCGGGAACTTCAAAGAGGCAACAAACCACAAGGTGAACACGAAAGGAAAGTTTATGAAATCCGGCAGAGGGAATGACAGGGAACCGGCGGGGAGTAGCAACATTTGACATTTCTTCAGATAATAAAGGCCTATTGTAAGTCGGCTCTAACATGGAAATCTGGGAAGCTCAGGTCGGGTCTCCGCCCACTGCACCCACAGTCGGTGAGTCTTCTGGATCCTATATTTGAAGTCGTTTCAATTCTCCAGCCATAAAGTCCTGGCTTGTCGCCAGAGCTCGTTCAAACGGCCAGGGTCCATGAACCAGATCCTCGTGTCAGAAATGAACAGTTAAGAAAAGAAGGTTCTGGCTCTTGCCAGAACTTGGATTTGTAAGAAGCCGCCACAGCCACGTAACTGCCGTGCGGTAAGCTTGCCACTATTCACAACTATAATAGAGGTCCTCTAGCGAAGCTAGAGAAAGACAGAAGAAGAGAAACAGACACAACTCTCCAATTCCTTCCTAACTTAGTCACGGAACAATCCATTCGATCCAAGCGTGTGCCGTGCTTCTAACACCTTATCTACTGCAACCCCCCACCTTAACGCACTGCTGCCAGTTTGAAGATATTTTGTTGCTTGCCAGATGTTAGTATCGTCAGCTAGGAAATCGTTCCAATGCGAGCTCTTCTGTTTGCGGATGGCATCGTGATACTCTTTCGCGGCAGTCTTTGAGTCACGGCGAGCAGGCAAATAAGAGACAAAGCTGCTAATAGCCCTACTGTATTGTAGTTATTCTAAGTTGAAGAAGAAAGGGGAAAGGATCAAGCAACGCGAAGATGGATGGATGGAATTTATTTCGCCCGGAGGCACTGAGCCTAAAGGGCCTATGCACGCTAACTACATTCGGTTCATCCAAATCCGCCATTATCTCGTCCAAGCCCTCAACTTTTTCACCTCTAGATCACCCGATGCCTCTTTTCATTTTATAAGCAGATCACCTTGAAGGTTGCGTTCTCCAAGTGTTCAACGCGAAGATCGCGCGTTGTTGTAGTAGGTACCGAAGGCGGTGAATACGGCAGAAAGTGGTGCCCACATTGCCGAGCCGGCCAGCCGCCAGCCACTTGCCGTCACTCTTTGCTCGCTGTTCCAGGTCTGGTGCTGTTTGGCTCTTCCTGCGCCGAGCTCTAGCCTGATTTCTCCAGGATGTGTATATTTGGCGGAGCCGCTTCAGATCTGTCGTTCACCACCTCTTGGCGTACGGGGAAGGCTTCGCTTTGGGCGTTAGGCTAAAGACTGCCTCTTCCACTGCTGCCATTAGTCGATCTGTCTGCTGTTGAACGCTGCCATCCCAGGGGACATGTTCAAGGCTGGATGCCACCCTGCTTCGTATGTCTGCCCAAGGAGCATTTTTGAAAAGGAACCTCGTCTCCACTGGTCGATCTTCTAGTGCGATGTCGAATGCCGTCTCGATCGCTCGGTGGTCTGACCCATGGTCACAAGGATGGATCGAGCATCTGAGGAGCTGGTCTGCAAGTTCTGCAGAGGCTAGCACCAGGTCGATTGTACTTTCTGCGTTACCAG
The DNA here is from genome assembly GCA_033297075.1 of Rhypophila decipiens. Classification (NCBI taxonomy): domain Eukaryota; kingdom Fungi; phylum Ascomycota; class Sordariomycetes; order Sordariales; family Naviculisporaceae; genus Rhypophila; species Rhypophila decipiens. The sequence goes on along the minus strand of MU858386.1, from coordinate 7,117 downwards.
ACTGCCATGTCTTTGTTCCTCTTGGGAGGAGGCTGCAAAGGGAATGCTCATCCATAAGGTTGATGATAAGATCTCCTTCCCCTTGTCTTATTGGCGAAACGTCGTCCCCTCCCCAGAGCTGGTCGTGGCGGTTGAAATCACCGGCTAGGATGACATCTGTTCTAGTGCCTCCTCCATTTCGAAACCTCCTAATTATCTGGTCGAGTTCTCTCACCGCTGCTTCTAAGGCTTCATTATTACCACCCTCCACGTAGACTGAGACTACCAATACTGCCTGGTCTTGCAGCTGAATCCGTGCAGCAGTATATAACAGACGATGCGATTGCCTCATCTGTGTAAATAACTCGGCAAGGGCCGCGATGATTCGTGATTTGCCAGTACCGCCTTCGCCGCCGATGAATTGGCAGAGCTGAGGAGTGCCACTCTCGTCCCGACATACTCGATCCAACTGTCGACATATCAGCCATAGAGCGATACTCTGTCTTTTGTTGAGTGTGTGCGTCTCGGCTATCGTCTTTCCGACTGCGAAGAACGACGTGGATTGGCCAAACTGGATGTTGACCGACGGCTCTGTGCCACTGACAAGAGGTTCTGAGCCTGCGATAGGGGCGTGTAGATCTTCCTCCTCAAAACCGTCTGGGACACTATGCGAAGGTCTCCCATGAACGGTTCAGTCACCATCCAGCAGGCTTTGGATTCCTTGGATCATCCTCTCCCTTTCCCGCGAGGCACTGGCTTGCTGTGACTTGATAGACCTGATCTGCTCCTGATTTGGAATGATTACTCCGACTTTGCTCTGCTCAGGAAATATCGTGTCGTTGAATTCATCTTCAGACGCCAAGGCGTTTCCCTGAAACTGGAGCAGTTGGCCCAGCATGGCAGAGATCTCCGGTGAGTTCGCTGTGACCTGTTGGCCAGCTGTGGCATTTCTCAAAACATCAAGCAGGCAAGTTACAATACCCATCCTAACGGATCGGTGGCCTGTCCTCTGTAGCCCATCCCCCCTGGTTGTACCCTGTTCGACCCCATCGGTTGTCGTATAGAATTCACCGGAAGAGGCGGCCCATTGCCTAGAGTCGCTTTTTACGTCTTCAGCAGACCGTGTTGTCAGCCAGAATTGAAACTCTCTTCGACAGCCGCAATTTGTGTCTTTCCCAGATCTCATTCATATCGCCAACCGATTCGTCAACGAAAAAACTGCCAAGGAACAAACATGGCAAGATGTTGTAGTGCCGCCCTGGTTTGAATGAATTTCCCGTCAGCCATCACCTTCTTTCCACAACGGCCACATCATGCGTATTACGTACCTCCTGTGATAGGATTCGTCCTCGTCAAAATTCATACATAGGTACCCGTCTAAGCAAACGGAAGCCAGATTCTCTGGTTGGCGCAGAATCTGCACCCATTCTGTCGAGAACGGCCACGAACTGTCTCGGTCTCCGTTTTCGTGGCGATGCATACCACTTTGCCTTCCAACTCAATCTGCTGTCTATACGGCATATCATCTTCTTATTCCCTTCCCATATTTCCCCCCTCCTGACCCACGGCCTTCTCCCAGTCACAATGCATAACAGCCCAATGACCCGTTTTCTATCAACTAACCATGCATACACCGGCACCCCCGTCTTCTTCCTCCTTCTCTTCCTCCTCCTCTTCCTCCTCCTCTTCCTCCTCCTCTTCCTCCTCCTCTTTCATCTTCTTTCTTGCCGTCTGTGCTTAATCACCGCTCTCATGCGCAAATCCGGTTAGGTCGGCAACAAAGCCCTGCTCAGAATCCGGTGGCGATGTTATTAACCTGCGCGTATGCTCACATGCTGTGCTCCCACCGATGCTATGCATTCCTCGCTAAAATAGCAATCAAAATAGACCCAATCAACGAATTGCATGCTCTATCAAACGACAACCCGTGCATCCATCTGCTGTTCGTGCATAACTTGGACTTGTAAAAGTTACTCAATTGGAAAAAGCAAACAGCATACAGTACGGACAGATAACTATCTTGATGCCCACTGGCTTGTTGACCCATCCCTTCCGCACACTATCCTGCCATTGAGTCACCATCAGCGAATATCACAAATTTCACCACTGACCCACCTGACTTCTCCCCCTTGAGGGTGATCTTGTCTATCTAACGACTGCAACTGAATAAACTACCCGCTACCAACTAGCCAATATTAGACTGAGACAAGAGTCCTCTTCCACTCTCCATCCCGCTTGTCTCACTTCACTTTCCTCCGTGCCCTTCATCACTCAACTCCCCTCAATTATATCTCGACACCAACATTCTCAAACCTGACTCGCTTACGTGATTTCGTCCACTCAATTGCGGATGATTCGAGCAAAGACACTCCCAATTGCATCGAAATCCACACCGACATCAATGTTTTTGAAGAAGACGGCTTTCACAGTTCTAGCATCACCGTTGGAGTAATCCGCACGCACATCCACACCTATCTGACACGAGAAGAACAAGAACGCTATGTCGCCAACACCTTCTTCTACACCGATGGCCGCTTCTCAGCCACGCCGTCAGACGATGGGACTTTGGAGATCAACATCCAGACATTGAGTTTAATGATGTGTGCCTGACCACATCCTGTATTCAACTCGGACTAATCCTTTAGGCACCCTGAGGACGTGACCGACTCCGACGAGTGCCACCAGCACTTACCGGGACAGTGGTGCCCGATGGTGTCTCTCATCGGCTCAGTGTCTTCTTGCGATGCCAACTCCGCCGATACCTCTGAGCCCCGCTCCTTTGTTATTGAAACATCAGTATATGACACCTCGAAACACGCTCCGGTACAGTACTCGGTACCTTGCTTCCTCAAAAACACCAAACACTGGGAGAAAGTCAAGACACCACAATCGGGGTCTCTTCTCAGTGTCACTGCGAAGGTGGCCGGCCGCACAGCTGACATGAACCATCTCGCCCTGCGGGTCCTCGACCTAGCCTACCTGCCGAGATCGAACTCGGCAGCATCGGTATCAAGTCCCGCCACGACGCCATCTTCGAAAAGGTTACGCTGGGATAGACTGGCAGCTTCGTCGACTCCGACGAAAAAACCACGCATCTCGGAGCCTGGTGGCAGAATTACAACTCCTTCCGGCACCAAGGCAACCACACCGGGGCCGGCACAGACCAGACCCGATGATACCATGAAATCGCCATCCGCCCCCCTTTCTCCGTCAACCGTTGCCAACTACGAAGAATCCTCGAATCCTCGGTGGACTCAAACACACCTGCAACCCCAGAAAGTGCAACACGACCCCATCGCAGCCGTCATGTCTCAAAGAAGTATTCAGAGTTGGACTAGACAAGAGTGGGTCGGAGTCACGGCGAGCAGGCAAATAAGAGACAAAGCTGCTAATAGCCCTACTGTATTGTAGTTATTCTAAGTTGAAGAAGAAAGGGGAAAGGATCAAGCAACGCGAAGATCGCGCGTTGTTGTAGTACGTACCGAAGGCGGCGAATACGGCAGAAAGTGGTGGTGGGGTAAGTGGGTTAATCGATAAGCCATGACGCGATAAGCCCCACATTGCCGAGCCGGCCAGCCGCCAGCCACTTGGCGTCACTGTCGGACAGGCTTTTGGAATATGTTAAATATCAATATCAAATTGAAATCTTTCCCTAACAGCCTTGCCATACCGCCCTCGGCGACCTGAATAAACTTCATCTCTTTACCCGCCTCGTCGCAGCGAAATTCGAAGCGGACCGGACAGGTAGCCCTGAGTTGGAGCAGTAGAGACGCAGTTCAACAGAACATAAGATGTAAATGAACAACAATGGCGGATTTGGATGAACCGAATGTAGTTAGCGTGCATAGGCCCTTTAGGCTCAGTGCCTCCGGGCGAAATAAATTCCATCCATCCATCCATCCACTTCAAATAGAATTTATGTGCATATTTCATGGAATCTTACCCAATCAGCTCATTTCACCGCTTTCTAGACAACCTTTGTTGGGAATGAATGTGCCACTTTGCGGCGAAATCCGTTATCAGATGCTTGAAATCCCACACTAACGTAAGCCACCAAAACAAAGTATTCTTCATCAGAAGCCCGGTTGACAAACTGGTGGCTATTGTCAATTCCACACGTTGAGATTGCCGCAAATTCTAATATCGTTCCTCAAGGCTCTTTAGGCAAACCGCTTTTGCGGTTTGCGTCTCCTGTCCTTCTATACCTAGGTGCAAGCAACGGACTACAAGCTAAAGGCAGCAACACGTGGTTTCTACAGCTTTTCGGATTGCTGCCTGGACGCAAACTGGATGTCACAACCCCTCATTCCAGAGCCGCACCACAATTGCCCCCACATCCCCAGCCCAGAGCCGACGTACTCAACGGCACAGCATCTTTGTTGTCGAGCTTGCCTGCTTCCCCACGCCTGTCTTTGCGCATCCATCCAACCGCTTGATTCGGCGACAGCGACAAAACAATGCGGCTCCTCAAACGCGACGATAGAAACGAGCCCAGCTTAACAGACGATCTGCCTCCCGACAAGATCCCCCGCTACGCTATCCTATCGCACACATGGGGACCCGATAGCGACGAGGTAACCTACAGAGACTTGACGGAGGGGACTGGCAAGGATAAGGTTGGCTACAAGAAGATCCAGTTCTGCGCGGAGCAAGCGAAGCGCGACGGCCTCGAGTATTTCTGGGTGGATACTTGCTGCATAAAAAAATCGGATCCGACCGAAGTGCAGAGATCCATCAACTCGATGTTTCGCTGGTACCGTGATGCGACCCGATGCTATGTATATTTGTCAAATATCTCTGCTGCAGATAGCAAGCGGGATGGCCAGCAGCCCGAGCCTCTATGGGATTCCGCTTTTCGAGGACACAGATGGTTCACTCGAGGCTGGACGCTCCAAGAGCTTCTTGCACCAGTATCAGTGGAGTTCTTCACGCAGGAGGGCCAGCGTCTTGGTGATAAGTTGTCTTTAGCACCTACAATCCACGAAATAGCGGGTATTCCTATCCAGGCACTTCTCGACAACCGTCTTTCCCAGTACAATGTCGAGGAGCGATTCAAATGGGCAGAGAAGCGCGAAACTACGTACGAAGAAGATTGGGCATACTGTCTCCTGGGGATCTTTGGCGTCTTTATGCTTCCAAATTATGGCGAAGGAAAGGATTATGCGGTCCGCCGGCTACGGAAGGAGATTGATGAAGTTTCGGGGTCGGAACAATCAGAAAGCCGGTCAAACCCATCGATCATGATCCCCTTCAGCCGTGATGAAGATTTTGTTGAGAGGCAAGCTCTCCTCGACCAGATGTCCCGCAATGGTGTCAAACCAGGGTCTCGCACTGCACTTGTCGGCCTAGGTGGCGTCGGGTATGTATCCTTCCTTCCTGTCAGGAAACGGCAGTGGCTGACTGCTGCAAAGCAAATCTCAACTGGCTATCGAATACGGATACCGGATACGAGACGAATCGCCTGCATCATGGGTCTTTTGGGTTCATGCAAGCAATAAGGCCCGCTTCGAGCAGAGTTTCCGAGAAATCGCTGCATTTGTCAAAATCCCAGGGCGACATGATCCAAAGGCCAACATATTTCAGCTGGTGCACGATTGGTTGGGTGACGGGAGGAATGGACGTTGGATGCTTATTCTGGACAATCTTGATGACGCCGGCTTCCTGACGGCTTCGTGTATCGGCGGAGATAGGCATCCTGCCGACAAAGACGGCACGTACACGCAACCACTAATATGGTGCCTTCCGCAGTGCCAGAATGGATCTATTCTCGTTACGTCGCGAAGCAATGAAGCTGCATCAGAACTGGTAGAGGATCGTCATATCATCGCAGTCAATCCAATGGACAAGGAAGATGCATTAACCCTACTGCAAAAGAAGCTACGGCAGTGCGAAGTGGGCGATAGTATGGACGAGCTCGTCACAGCTCTGGAGTGTATGCCGCTTGCTATCGTTCAGGCGGCTGCTTATATTTCGCAAACGTGGCCGCCTTGCTCGGTGCAGCAATACCTTGACAAGTTCCGGAAGAGCACTCGCAAAAAGGCGGGTCTTCTTAGCTACGAGAGTGGAAATCTTCGTCGAGATACGGCCGCTAAGAATTCGATCCTCATTACATGGCAGATATCAATCGACCATATTTATAAGATTCGGCCATCCGCAGTCCACACTTTATCCCTTATGAGCTTTTGCGACCGGCAAGGCATTCCCGCAAGTCTCCTTCAGTGTCAAGATGGGGAGATAAAGAGCGGTCAGGAGCAAAATGAGAGGCCAATACAGGGCAATACAGAAGATGGTGATAATGCATTGTTTCCATGGGACAACAGCGACGAAGAAGGCAACGGGGAAGACAGGGACGATGACGATGACAGTAGTGATGACGGGGAGAATATCGGATTTAGGGACGATATTATGACACTACGAAACTTCTCGTTCATCTCTACCAATGGAGACGGAAAAACATTTGAGATGCATCGGCTAGTACAGCTAGCTACACTAGAGTGGCTCGAAGCCCACGGACAGCAGAATCATTGGAGGAATCAATTTCTTAGAAGACTCTCGGAACGGCTCCCGACAGGGGAATACAGGAACTGGATGGAATGCCAAGCTCTTTTCCCACATGCTAAGTCGGCAGCAGCAGTTGCTCCAAAGGAAGAAAAGTCGTTGCAAAATTGGGCAACAATACTATACAAGGCAGCTTGGTATACTTGGAGTATAGGGAATGGAGCTGAAGCTGAGGAATTATCAAGGCAGGCGATGAGAGTAAGGAAGAAGGTGCTAGGACGGGAGCAAGAAGAGACATTAGATGCGATAGCGATGGTAGCGTTAGCACTTAATTTAAGGGGCCAGTGGGAGGAGGCCGAGAAGCTGGAGGTGCAGGTGATGGAGACTCGCAAGACGAAGCTGGGGGCCGATCATCCCTCCACGCTGACGAGCATGGCCAACCTTGCGTCGACGTACCGGAACCAGGGCCGGTGGGACGACGCCGAGAAGCTGGAGGTGCAGGTGATGGAGACGAGCAAGACGAAGCTGGGGGCCGATCATCCCTCCACGCTGACGAGCATGGCCAACCTTGCGTCGACGTACCGGAACCAGGGCCGGTGGGACGACGCCGAGAAGCTGGAGGTGCAGGTGATGGAGACTC
>MU858385.1:0-16141 GCA_033297075.1 Rhypophila decipiens | reverse complement strand
TGGAGGTCTTCGTATTAGGGGTCTTCGTATCAGGTGCCCCACCACGTGATTGCTACAGTACGCGAAGAGAGTACTTGGGCTGTTCTCTGACTCACCTACCTCTCTACCGACAAGAGACATCGCCACTCGCACACGTCTAGCTCCCTTAGCGCCGGCTCGCAGTTGTGGTGCGGTTTGGGATGCTGCTGTCAGCAGTAGAGTGGTTGTGATGACGCTGTGCTTCCCAGTTCTTGGCTGCCAGCGGTCCCAATTTGGGGCGCGACTTTAGATCGGAAAAGTCCAAATCTGGCTGACGGCTATCGTAATACTGCATTGTTGCATTCCGTATTAGTTTCACATATTAGTAGGAGTCCCTGTTTCCCGTCCCATCACGTCATTTAGTGTCGTAAATACGGTGTAGATGAGGCTTCGAGATGTTCCTGTGAGTATTCCGGTACCCAGGGTATACTGCTCTTTTGTCCATAAGAACCGGGCCTACATCCTCATGGAGCGGATCCAGGGACAGCCCCTTGCAAAGGTCTGGAAAGCACTGTCGGACGCTGATCGCGAAAGTATCTTTACGCAGCTTCGGGGCATGATAATGGAACTAAGGGCTCTCCAACCACCTCCAGGCACAGGGGTTGAGAGCTCGGGGGCCGGCTCCTTACGGGACTCCCGTATTGCTAGATCTCGGTCTAGGTTCGGGCCGTTTAGGACGATTCAGGACTTTTTGTTCTTCCTTTTTCTATCTCGGTTCTCTGGCCTCGCCAGAGAGCCTCTTATAGCTGTGAATGGTGGCAAGCCATTACGAGTCAGTTTACGCGGCTGTGGCAACTTATTACAAATACATGGTTCTGGCCACTGCCAGAACCTTCGCTTACAGCGTTTGATCCAACAGCCCAAGACTGTATTTTTTGTATTCGTAAGATTTTTAAAGCTTGGATAGCAAGGAACAGACGAGCTTCTTTTGAAGGGGATTCCAATTTTTTTTTGGTGGAGGAAATTAGTGTTGAAGTTGAAAGTGGTGAAAATGGGAGTAAGTCGACATCTCGGTGATATAGACCGGAACTGCCCCTTTTTCCGTTGACACCTGGTTAATAGCTGGATAATCTCGACAAAACTGTTTACAACCACCCCACGCGATTTGTATTGAACAAAGTCGCTACTACAATCCGAACCGCCTTCTCGGCAGTGACCCAGCATCAAGAGATCGAGCCAAGTAAGGAGATTATTCATGTTTATACAGCTTGTCCGTTCGACACGGATGACGATCTTTGAGCCGATGCCAGGTTGGAGGAGCAATGTGTCTGTGGGCCCATGGTCGAAAGCATGGACAACAATAACTGAATTAGAAACAGATGAATCAGACGATTCCGCATCCTCCTTACATGTGCGTGCATTATGACCGGGCTTGCCGCATACGCCACAACACCGAATCTTCGTACGAGGGCCCCCTTACTTATTGAGGATATTGAGCAGGGAATCATAAGGCAACCAGATCGGCTGCAGAACTGATTGTATGTATACCTGTGTGATAAACAGCAGAGTTTGCTAAAGGACATACAATTACCACATAGTCCCTATCAGAGAACTAACACCACCATCTTTTTCGAATAACACAGCCTATTGAGGAATTTGACGGAGACGTGACTGTATCACCATAAGGCATATTCTACATAAGTAGGCCCAATGAAGCACAGAGATGAGCATTACTCCTAATTTGTAATAAATATACGAGATTAGAGGCAAGGGGAAGTCGAATAAGCAAATCTACGGGCACCGCTATTTCCGGAAAGTCTAGTACTGGGTAGTCATACGCTGACAGAGGAGGTTGGTGACCCCGATAAAAGGCACAGCCCAGTGTCAGGCGAACACCGATGATAACCAAAGCTAGTGATTTTTGAGCCGAAACGGTTGGCAGGTGATACTTAAGTCTTCAGTTAACCTTCAGTTTGTCCCATTCTCCACATTTGAAAACACTCTCACTCTTACTCAAAACTCATCACAACTGATCATCGGTAGCATAGACAAGCAAAATTTCCCAATCATGTCGACAACTCTTCCACCAATACCTTCTGAGGGCCCATCCGGGAACTCGGCCACACCTCCGGAGGTTGAATGGTCCGCCAAGGTTCGTATGACCTCACCATTAACGAATTTTTAATTGAAACATTATTGGCAGACACAACCTGGATGCCCTAAGCCAGATCAAATATCGATATTAGAGGATCAGGAGAACCTTAGGCCAGCACTCAAGAAATTCTGTGGTACTCGATGCACCATCACTGCACGCTGGGGTCAGGAGAAGTTTGAATACACCAAGAACATGTACGAGAACTCGGAAAACAGGCGAATAAAGGTCTCCTTCAATCCGAATCCTCAGACCGGACGAATAACCTTCGTATTCGACATACACTGTTTTGAAGGTTATCCGGAACCAACCACGCAAATACATGGAGATGGTCACTCTCTACAATATGGAGATCTCAACAAACCTTTCTACGGAAATCTGCCTGACGGTACGCCGGCTTTTGGTGACATGCGTGCGGAATCTTCAGAGGACCATCCGTCGCCAAATCTCCCCACCATCCCCAACTCTCCGGCGGTGGGGGATCAACTGGCGGTTGGCCAGCCTTGCCAAAAGTCGATAGATGGCGGGAAAGCAAATATCCAATATGGGAAAAGTACTAAGCTTGGCGAACTCAAACGGTCAAGTTGTGCGGAGGATGTGTCCGGATCAGGTGTGAAGAGACAGAGGCTATCACTAGCCACTGTGACGGGGGGTGACCATCTTCAGTCTCTTTAGGGCCAAGGCCGCCGCAAGACCCTTGGCTGCTGTCCTGGCCATATGCTGCTTAGAGCGGAGTATTTTATTTCTAGACGGTAGAAACCAAAGATAGACAGTAGAAACAAAAGACACTCAAAGTTTTCCTTTCTTGTTTCTAACATCTATCTTTTGTTTCTACCATCTATCTTTTGTTTCTACCATCTATCTTTTGTTTCTACCATCTATCTTTTGTTTCTACCATCTATCTTTTGTTTCTACCATCTATCTTTTGTTTCTACCATCAATCTTTTGTTTCCTGTACGTATTCTCTCCGCTGAGAGAAAATTTAAGCCATAGAGATTCGGTTGAAAGTTACAAACAGCTCTTTCTGCAGGCACCATGCTGCAGAAGCCATTCCTTGAAAGCGCCAAAAACACCGGGGCCGAAATAGTCGTTTCCGATTCAGAAGGACTAGGCGTCAAATCGCCCTTACTCAGGAAACGCAGACTCCAAAGTTGGAGGTAAAGGTATATAACTACAGCACCTACTTTTATTGTAACTGGCATTACATATTCGCTCAAATCAATGAAACCTATGGAGCCCCATGCATGGTACGCAATTATCATAGGGGGTATCATGGTTACGCTTGGTCTCCGAAGATTCTTCCGAATACGAACAATACAATCTTGGACACTGAGGTTTCTTATATACCCCTTGGTCATTCAGCGTAGTACCTGGAATAGCGTCACACTATTCCAAGCTTTGATAGTTATGACCTACGTTGGAACCAACTTGGCATTAATATTTTATTACAAATCTGATTTTCCCAAAGTCGCCAACCTTTTTTCTCTCAACCTAGTCCCTCTTTTTATCGCAGGTCCTGTCGCCGACTATTTAGACATACCGCTTCAAACATACCATTTGGCCCACCATTGGATTGGACGATTAGCCATAATCCAAGGTTTCGTCCATGCCGTTGCTACGTATATCGACGGACGCTCCGAAACTTCGCAACAGGCAACCGGAGCTGCGTTGGGACTGTCTCTTCTCTCCACTGTTATTGCCACAAGCTTCATAATTCGAAGGTTGAGCTATAAATGGTTTCAGTTTCTACACTATGTGCTTATCATTGCCATAGTTGCTAGTCTGATATTGCATTTGATTTTCACCTCGACCTCTTTTACCACCACTCCTTGGATATCAGTATACTGTTGTGGGGCCTTATGGCTACGATCCAGTCTCCTTCGCCGGCTTTTGATGCAATATCGAGGCTGTGTGACAGCATATGTGAGAAGATTCGAAGGGGTCACGAGGATAATAGTTCCTACCAACTTTGCTGTTAAAGCCCGCCCGGGCAGTTACTTTTATATATATTTCACGCGACACCCGTTATTTAAGTTCCACGGACACTTTGCTCCTGTTATATGGTGGGATCCAGATGTTACAAACTACACTAAGGAAGTTTCTTTCCTCCTGCCGCATACCGACGTCAGATTGCAAGGGGAGAGCCAATCTATCAATCTTAAAGTATGCTTAGACGGACCTTATGGACAAGACCTTGCGATTGGTCAGTACGGAACAGTCATTCTCGTTGCTGACGGGGAGGGGATTGCCGGCGTATTGCCATTTGCTCTGTCTCTGGTCTCGAGAAAGAATCATGACATGCAGGCAAAGAAATCTCATAGCCCTTCGCTTTACTGCGATGAAGTCCGCAAGGTTGATTTATTCTGGAAACTGGATAGCGATACTCAAGCGAAGTGGACTTTGGACTATTTTCTCGCTCTTGCAAACATTGGCAAAGCCACTAGAGTAAGAACTATCCGAGCCTAGGTTTGAGGAATTAGCTAACACAAACTATAAAATCTTTTAAATATGGTTAATATATCCAGGGAATCCACCAAGTAAATCTGGGCTGCCGGAGGGAGAAAACTGGATCCCCGTCCCAGGTTCAGAGCATCATCGCATTTCTGATGCCATTCAGAGCGAATCGCGCCGTACTCCAGGCAAGACAATAATAATTGGTAAGTATATTTTAAACCCAATTAATGGCGTAAGCTAATGGTAAATAGCTTGTGGTAGTGCAGAGTTTACCAAAGAAATGAGAAATGTTGCTAGGAACAATAACACGAAAGGAAGTATTGTCAAATTTTGCGAGCTGGAGTACCGGCCATCCAAGAAAACAAAAAACGGCGCTGATCGAGACATTGCTGTCAATCCCCAAGGTACAAAGCACATAAATATTGGGTGCTACGGATGATTGGAAGAATTTATTGGCGATTGGCAGAGTTGTTGTTTTGCTCGAAGTCATGACATCGTTTGAGCTTGAGCTGCTCCGGGATCCGAACCCGAGTCCGTACGGAGCCGTTTCCCTTACAGGGAGCTACAAGGGGTGGCACACACCCTGACGGCATGGAGATGCCGGACATCAACTCGTTTGTACGTACTCTGGCACGTTCCTCCCTTTCCCCGCTGTGAGCTGGGGAAGAGCGCAAGCTCTAGGAAACAGAATTAATTGAATGTAGCAATTTTGGAAATTCAAATAGTTCAAGGGTAATCTTGAGGAGTGGAGATGATAAACAACAACCCTGAGCCTGTATGTTTGTTATCTGGTGATGCTGAGATATCCATTTAAGGCTCCAATATAGAGCGATGATGTTAGAAGCCATCTATAGCGCCATACATAGAGACGTCGCTACTGTAAACATACTCATGCTGCAGAAGTTGTTCTAGAGATTTGATTGTTCATCAAAGAGCTTAACAAGCTAGAGCCACAAACGGCTCCGCGCGTCAAGGTGACTTCCGTTTTCTGTAGTTCCGGGCAAAAGCCGCTCCTTGTTACAATTAGATGCAGGCCATAGTCGATGGAAGAAACTCTGAGGTATAAAAGGACAAAGCTCCCAGTTAAAAGTTTTTAATATCTTTGACATCTCGGCCTTTTGAAGTATCCTAGCGAGAACGCCAAGGAGATCGTCTCAGAAAATGAGTTTACTGTCAACGGCTATCATCGGAACCGCAACTGCCTGGTTTATCGACGGTCTCTGGAGTTTATTTGGGTCTAAGGAGCAACGCAATCAAAGAAGGCGAGGAAGGTGGTCAAAATCATCCCGTCCACAGCGAATATAGTGAGCTTAGCCCTCTGACAGGAAGGCTATTATAACTGATAGTTTGTTGAGATACGCCTTACTTCTACGATATAACGTCCCTGGAGATAGTCGCGCAGCAACCGGCCTCTAGAGAGCTATACCAGGGACAGCTGACCGGTCCATTGACAACCTTATTGGGGTAGGAAGAGGGCGCAGAATATTATGAAGATGTGGCAGAATAGTCGTTAGGAAGAGTGCCTGGAATCGAAAACGTTACCTTCTCATTCTCAAACACTGAGGACGAGTTCTGGGCGAGCCACTGGCTGAGGGGGTGTGTCAGAATATTCCTTGTCATTCGGAAGGGATTGGTTATCAGAAGGAACTCTCTGGAAATGACAGGAAATATTGGTAATAATCTTTGTCACCGGTTTCGTCATATTTGCCACCAGTATTGCCACTATGTATAATTATAAGAGATACTCTCTGGCGAAGCCAGAAAGCGAGAGAGAAAATGACAATCAATCAATTTTGACAAGAAGTGTGATATTCCGACAGTTGTAAAGCCTAGGTCCCAATGTGGAGAGTTAAGGATGGCTGGATTACTCGCGCTATGACCTACGCTCAAGTTAAACCTGATACTAGAGTGGGAAAGCTAAACCCATGTTTTGTCATGAGTCCTGGCTGTACTACGCTGGTTTCAGCACGCGCTTCGTCCGTGCGGTCCGAAGTTGGCACATTTTCCTTCAAGTGATAGAGGCTTTGTAGTCATCAAGAGGAAATAGTCTTGCGACTTAAATCTAGGGCGGTGACTTGATGATCTGGAAGCTATCATTTCCGGATGTGATGACGGCTGTATCAAATTTGGTGCGGTGCCACCCAGGTTGGTTGGTTTCAATCAGCGAGAGGCAGTTACTTGAGAGTCTGGGCTTTACTGAGACCCTCTCTTCCTGAGAAGGGAAGCCTAAAAACTGGCCCCATTCCCGGAAGTACTATACACAGCAGTTTATAGGGCTGAACGAATCCAGCAACGCGCCGACCCAGGTGGTGGAATTTTCATCAGCGTCTGGGAGCAAATCCATAGCGGTATCAACATCGAACCTCAAAAGCTCGCCGACCAACTGCAGGGAGGCGGCTGGTCAAAATTGCCCTCCTACCATCCACCCACCCCAGTCCGGCGGCAACAGTCCCGTCTGTCGCGCCACCATCATGAGCGCCACCTCTTTCACGACCCAAAACCTCCTCTGCCGGCACGTCTCCCTCCTCTCCCATACATGTCGGGCCATTGAGGTGATAATCCAAGCCCGTTGGATCGAGCACTGATGCATACATTTCGCAACTCACGTCGCCCAGCACCTCGCCCACCAAGGCCCGCCAGGCCGCGCTAGCCTCGGCTTGTAGCGATTCCGGATGGCGTGAGAAGGAGCTGCGCAACAAGATGGCCAAAACACGAGAAGGGGTCCATTTATGCGACTATCGGGTGTCATCATCTTTCTCATCGGCCAATCTCGCTTCGCAACCGTCGATTTCCAAAAGCGGCTAGTGCACTGTCTGGTGACTATCCGCTGCAGCTGCTTTTGGAGCCGTAGCTGCAGCTGCTAATAACATGACAAGAGGCATCGGGTGGTCTAAAGGTGAAAGAGTAGAGGGCTTGGACGAGATTATGGCAGAAGCATATGAACCGAATGTAGTTAGCGCGCATAGGCCCTTTAAGCTTAGTGCCTCCGGGCGAAATAAATTCCATCCATCCATCCATCCATCCAGCCCAGTTTTGGGATCCATTTGTCCTTGGTACGGAGCCTGCAGCAGCGCACTGTGTCAGCTGCAACCCGGGGTGCAGGGGCCCGAGCGGAGAAAGTTTGAACATTAGAGATTTGGACACTTATTTCGGCCTCTACTGTAGCAGAAAGTGATCTACAGTTTCCCTCGCGTGACCGTAGCCGTATAGTTCGGATGCTTTGCTCATGCCGCTTTCTGTTCCCTTTCTCACCATCTCCTTCTGTGGCTTCGTGTGACCGGTTGGATAAGCCATTCTGAGGCATTAGGCTGTAAGTAAAATGGCAATATAGAGCTTGTATTCGATCTGGGTCCAATTCGCCTTTTGTGTATTTTCCCGCCATGGCCCCGTCTCCCCATTCGACTTCAAGCTGCTTACCCTTATTGAGTTCTTCAACAGCAAATATGGCCATATTTGCCCTAGGCGTCAGAAACGGCTCCTAGAAATATATGCCTATAGAATGACTGCTTGAAGATGTGCAATGTACCTCACCGATCCACATAGAGCAATTTGTACCTTAGTGACACATAGGAGCCATTTCCGGATCTAAATCGATGATGACGACGTGTGGGGCGGGTTCGCTTGGTGTATAGCCAGCTGAATGGTCAGGTTGAGAGCCATCGGCATTTTGTCCCCTCCTCCAAAGTACGCGCCAAGCCAAAAAATGGCCTCTCAATCTGACACACAGTACGCCGCAAAATGTGCTGTGTATTGGCTAGGATGGGTTATCTGTTCCCTTACGATCCAGAAGTGACTTCTGCAGTATGGTAAGTAATCTTGACCTCCAGAAACAGCTCTATAGCTACTTCATAAGCGTAGAACAAGGTTGCAGCTTACAATTTCCGGGCATCCTCCGCCCGTCCCAGGACCTCGCATCCGACCCTGCGTTATGGGTCTCCAGAAATCGCTTCTGTAACGTGGTAAGTCTGCTACAGATCAGGTTGCTGAGCTGCGTCCTATCAGTACCTTTCAGACCAGCAATATGAGTTAGTCCGGCTGCAATGGCGCAAAGTAAGACGGCAGTTGAACTCGAACCGCTGAGGATTTTTGCAGTACGATCATCTTCCACAGTTTTTTGTGAGCTCCTCCCTCTTGTCTCGTGCATAGACCACTCTGGTTTGCGGATAGGTCCGCTGATAACCTCATTAGGGTACTTGAGAAATCTCTCCGCCCAGAATGTCTCTACGGGATACTCTAGCGCTCCGCTCGGGAGCATATATCCGGTATTCCATAAGGTCTGGCTAAATTTTATATAGAGTGTAAAACTTGCCTAGCTCGTCTTATATCGCAAGAGAATCATTGAGCCTGCCCTCCACGTGTTTGTGGCTACGACAAGCGTAACATTTAACAATGCAGGATTACGATGACCGTTAGCCAAACATGACCGTTAGCCGGGAATGGCTGCGGCAAGATAAGCTGAATACGGCTCCATTGCAGATTCCACTTGCTCGAGCTGTGATTTGGGCCATATCCAGCTCTATTTGCAAAATAAAATTCAAACATACAAGTCCAGCCTCACGTGCCATTCCTCAGTCTTGGAGGACAACCATATCCATGTGAAGTGTCAACGGAGCTGTTTCTGGAGGCAAAGACTCACCATGTTACAAAACCATTTGTAAACCCATGCGATTTTTAGAGCCAAAATGACTGTAGAAACAAAGTCTTGCAAGGATGAAAATAAGATTTTCCAATGCTGGAAATGGCTCCCATGAGCTGGCTGATGGATTTAGAGGGCGACTAACCACTCACCGGTTGATCAGTCGTAAGGTGGTTGGTCATTCCGGGCTGCAGGTGGTTAATAGACACTCTGGAGACGCTGCACGTAGAAGCCATTATTAGAGCTTCATGCAGACAAGGATAAATAACATTTCCCTGCCCTCTCTAGAACCAGAAATGGCTCCTACCTGATGTAAATGCGGCAGGCAGTCTCTGAAGTAAATGATTGGGGCAGGCGGTGAGTGGGGTTGGGAGCGATGATAAGTTTGGCAGGCGGTGACGATTAATAGGGTAGGCGGTGAGAAGATGAAGGACGAAAAAATACAGTTCACTGCCTGCCACGTAATTCGAGCATACAGTTCACTGCCTGCCACGTAATTCGAGCATACAGTCCACAGCCTGCCTACTCTGCTCACCGCTTACTTATTAAGTACGCTTTTTAGTTTCGCACATACTTTTGACGTAAACGTCCACCGCCTGCCTCATGTATTCACCACCTTCCTTATTCGCCCATCGGTTAGATCTTCAAGTCCGCTATTAGGCAGGCACTGCCCATTCACCGCCTGCTTTATTTACCCACAGCTTGCTCTATTTATTGACCGCCTAAAATTCATTCGTTCATCGCCGGCCTTAGCCTCTCGCAGCCTGCATTCTGAAAATAAAGCATTTATCTATTAGGCAACAGCTCGGCTTGGGAGCGGGGAGTCAGCTCAAGGATGTAGGCTATGATAGGAGATCGTGGAATCCATGGGCTCATCAGGATCTCCACCCTTATAGCACTTCACCGCCTACCTGATAGTGAGTTAAAGGTATAAACGGTGGGTGAATGAGGAAAGCGGTGAATAGATAAGGCAGGCGGTGGCCGTTTATTTCAAAAGTATGGGCCAAACCAAAGAGCGTACTTAATAGGTAAACAGTGAGCAGCGTAAGAAGGCGGTGTACTGTATGCTTGAATTACATAGCAGGCAGTGAACTGTATTCTTTGGTCCTTCATGTTCTCACCGCCTGCCCTATTGCCCGTCACCGCCTGCCAGACTTATCATCACTCCCCGCTCCCAACCCCATTCATTGCCTGCCTCAATCATTTACTTTAGAGATTGCCTGCCGCATTCATATCTCAGGTAGGAGATTTTCTGGCTCTAGAAAGGGCAGGGAAATATGTTTATCTTTGTCTGCATCTAGAAATGGCTTCTGCAGCATGGTGTCTTTGCCTCTAGAAACGGCTCCCTTGACACTTCACGTGGATGTAGTTCTCCTCCAAGACTGAGTAATGGCACGTGACGGTGGACTTTTATGTTTGAATTACACTTCTGGTACTGTAAAACAAGCAGGTGGTCATTTGACTCCCCGCTCCCAGCCCCATTCATTTACCTGCCGCACCCACGAACCGTATTTAGCCGACTCCCTGATTTGAAGATGAATCCACCAGCTGCCTCATTCAATTTATTTACTCACCGCCTGCCCCATTTACTCACCGCCTGCCCAATCTACTCACCGCCTGCTCCATTTACTCACCGCCTGCTCCATTTACTGACCGCCCCCCTTATTTACTCATGTTATTCACCGCCTACCCCATTCAGTCACCACTTACCCCATGCTCATTTTAACTCGCCTTCCCCGATTTCTACCACCGCCTGCCTCATTAACTCACCGCCTACCTTATTAACTCACCGCCTATCTCATTCACTCACCACTTGCGTCATTGTTCAGTTACAAATGTACTTGTTTTAGTCTTTTAGTTCCCGACCGCTTGCCTCCACCCACCGCCTGCCCCATATGAGTCTATGATCATAAATGTATTTTAAGATCTCCTTCTTTATACCTCATTCATTCATCGCCTATACTCCATCTCACCCGCTGCCCGGTTAAATAAGCCAACTCAAAGCATTGAACATCTCCGCCTGCCTAACTACCCCATTTACACACAGCCTACTTCATTCACTCACCGCCCTCCTGACCAGTCAAATACTTTATTTACTCACCGCCTGCCCCATTTACTCACCGCCTGCCCCATTTACTCACCGCCTGCCCCATTTACTCACCGCCTGCCTCATTTACTCACCGCCTGCCTCATTTACTCACCGCCTGCCCCCTTTACTCACCGTCTGCTCCATTTACTGACTGCCCCCCTTATTCACTCATGTTATTCACCGCCTACCCCCCCCCCATTCACTCACCGCCTACCTCATTCACTCACCGCCTATCTCATTCACTAACCACTTGCGTCATTGTTCAGTTACGAATGTACTTGTTTTAGTCTTTTAGTTCCAAACCAGACTCAGCCGTCTCGACTCAGCTTCTAGCTATAATTAGCATTGAAAGATTGACAACCATCTTCTGCATCTCATGGGGAGAAGGCCTTCTATTCAATGGAGTGCGGGCCGGGGAATCACTGTTGGCCTGATCCAACAGCTGGGAGAGTAGTACTGTGACTTTTCGCCCGCCGGGGCATACATCAAGGCCAGATAGGTTATTCGAAATAAGTTCGGCGCTTTCACGTTGTCTGCTTTACACACTTATCGACGGTGTTAGGCAGTGAGTAACTGCGGCAGGCGGTGAGTCGTGAAGCAAGATGTTAAGGATGTGAAGAGCTATATCTGATTAGCTAGGCGGTGTGTTGGCTAAATGGGTAGGCGGGTGAGTAGACTAGGCAGGCGGTGAGAGCTAACCAGTGTCACGGCGAGCCGTGATAACACAAGCGATAGTGCCCCATTGAAACCACTATATAACACATAATTCTAAGGCTGGCTTGCAGCTTAGAATTTGGCATCCTTTTGAAGGAGGTTTGGCCTAGTGGTGTGGTTCTAGATTCCCAAATCGTCACAACCAGTCGAATTAGCTCGGGATAAACAAACCTGTTACCGACTACCCCATTTACATACAGCCTGTGACGCATGATGCCGTCGGGGATGCCGTCAAGGTTAACGCCACGTTCTTTGGCGAGATGCCAAGTGGATCCAATTGTGGATCCTACCTCGGGTATAAAGTGTCACGACCACAACACATTCTTCCTTTCTTTCTTCTCTCTCTTTAGTCTAGAATCTTCGTCCATAGTGCCTAATGAGTTGAGTTCCGCCATCTCCCAGCCAGGTCGTGACATTATTCTAGACTCACCAAAATCGCTTGCCAGCGATTAATAAATAGGCACACCACGACACTTCTTGCTGTAGGTGGACAAGTGGTTTGGAAGGCAGGGTTTTGAAGGTTGATGTGGACTTGATTGTCACAACGTCAACTACCCAGTGCTACCACCCTCCGCCCAGCCCTCGCCTAAGCGCGTTGTACCCAGCAAACGAGACGCAATTACCACAGCCAGCAGGCATTTCAAACAAACTATTATCACTGCCAGCAGGCACTTCAAATCACATTTTCTATTTTTCTTTTCTTTTCTTTCCAAAACCACGCTCTTTGCACAATCATGGATCAAACACAACTTCAGCAGATCGTTCAGCAGCTCGTTCAGCAAGCACTCCAAGACCAAGAGCAACGATTTACTGCGACTATTGCCGAACTCCGGGCCGAAATCGCCGGAGTCCATAAAGAGAACTCGACTCTCAAGACCGACGTAATCGCAAAGCTCCTCGAGAAACCAACCAGCAGCTCGAAACCCAAACTCCCTCACCCCGACAAGTTCGATGGTTCGCTCCCCGCTTGGGAGGTCTGGTATCCCGAGATAAAAGCAAAACTCCGAATCGACAAACAGGTTCTAGGAGACGAGGAATCACACTTCTGGTACATTTACGGGAGGTTGGAAAAGAAAGTCCAGGCTTTGGTTGCTCCGCAAATCGCGTCTGCAGAACGAGACCAGGACTACAAAACGCAGACTCTCTTCGATCAACTGTCACGTCTGTGCGACAATCCCAACGCCAAGAGAGACGCGGAGGACAAGCTCTACTCTCTTTCACAGTTCAATGACCAGGGATTCAACCCATTCCTGGCCGCATTTGAGAGGCTCATGTACAAGGCAGAAGCAAACAAGTGGACGGACGATGCTAAGATCGCGCTTTTAAGACGACAGCTCAATGACAAGATGAAGCGACGCCTTAAAACTCAGATCTCAGTCCCTTCGAACTACGCCGAGTTCGTGAAAGTACTCCAACACCTTGACGATGGGGCTGGTGGCAATGGTTCTGGCACCCGGGTATTTGGCAAAGAAGCAGCGAAAACAGGAGGCGACCCAATGGTTATTGGGGCACTGACAAGGTTCGAAGAAGAGGATTCTGAGTATTATACGGAAGAGGAAGACAAAGGACCAAAGCTCTTGTACAACCCAGATACAGGAAAGTACAGGAAGGTTTGACGCAGACCGCTGCGCTTCCTGACTGCGTTTTGGAAGGGGGAAGTGTGACGCATGATGCCGTCGGGGATGCCGTCAAGGTTAACGCCACGTTCTTTGGCGAGATGCCAAGTGGATCCAATTGTGGATCCTACCTCGGGTATAAAGTGTCACGACCACAACACATTCTTCCTTTCTTTCTTCTCTCTCTTTAGTCTAGAATCTTCGTCCATAGTGCCTAATGAGTTGAGTTCCGCCATCTCCCAGCCAGGTCGTGACACAGCCTACTTCATTCACTCACCGCCCTCCTGACCAGTCAAATTAGTTTAGTTGTAGAGGTATATTGCTTAGCCTTACAGTACGAGGCCTGTTTCTGCACCATGTTTAGCTCTCAAAGGGCATTCCTTGCAAGACTTGCCTCTGCGGCCATTTATAGCTCTGGAAATAGCAGACATTGCAACCTATGCTTCTGCACCTAGTTGCTCTTACTCCATATCGAGCCGTTTGTGGCTCTCGAAACAGCAGGGTCATCTTGTCTAGCTCTAGGAATGGCTTCTATGCGCAGAAGCCTTCCATCAGCCACTCCAGAGTGTCGGGTTCTCGTCAACCACCTGCAGCCCGGAATGACCAACCACCTTACGACCGATCAACCGGATCGAGTTGGTCAATCGCCCCAAATCCATCAGCCAGCTCATGGGAGTCATTTCTAGCATTGGAAAATCTTAATTTTATCCTTGCAAGACTTGTTTCTGCAGTCATTTTGGCTCTAAATTTTGCATGGGTTTAGAAATGATATTGTAACATGGTGAGTCTTTGCCGCCAGAAACGGCTCCGTGGACACTTTACGTGGATATGGTTCTCCTCCAAGATTGAGGAATGGCACTTTATGCTTGAATTACACTTACGGTAGAAACAGGCAGGAGGTGATTTGTGTAAGGGGAAGGCAGGTACGCCTGATCAAGGTGGTCACAATGAGGACAACAAGTATCAACAGTAGGCGCGAGCAAGAACTAGCATTGATCTTAGACTTCAACCTGGCCTAAGCAAGAGAGCGGGCAAAAGCCAGAGTCCATATATTGGATGATAATCTTCTTGGGGCTTCCCCTGGAAATAGTGGCGGTGTTTGGGAATGCGGATGACGTTTGGGAGTCGTGGGGTAGTGTGTGCCATGTGTGTATCAGGGTTGCTAGGGTGTTTTTTTTTTACAATTTGGCTCCCCGCCCATTCACCGCCTGCCCCATTCATTTACCTGCCGCACCACGAACCGTATTTAGCCGAGTCCCTAAATTCACTTTATTTACTCACCGCCTGCTTCATTTACTCACCGCCTGCTCCATTTACCCACCGCCTCCCTTATTCACTCATGTTATTCACCGCCTTCCTCATTCAGTCACCACTCACCGCTTTCCTCATTCACTCACTAAAAGATTGACAACCGTCTTCTGCATCTCATGAAGAGAAGGCCTTCTATGTAGTACTGTGACTTTTTGCCAGCTGAGGCATAAATCAAGGCCAGATAAGTTACTGAATACCACCTGACACCAAAGTAGATTCCAGACTGTAAGGTAGGACACCTAACGGGGACTCAAGTACTAGTGTTTACGTGATTTCTTCCAGTGTAACGTATGTTTGTCACTTGTGGTAAAACAAGCAGGCGGTGATTCCTGAGTCCAACACTTAACATCTCGCTCCACCACTCACCGCCTGCCGCATTTACTCACCGCCTACCTCTTTCACTGACCTCCGCCCTGGCGCTCACAGTACAGCTAAGAAGTATGTCTAATCATTTTTGTGATAAAGGCCTAGATTTAAATGACCAGGTGACGGCAAACGATTCTCTCTCACCGCTTACCCAATTGAATGAGGTCTTCCAGCTTTCAAGCTCAACACCTGCTCAAAGAAGACATTCTTCTCACCGACAACCAGATGAGGCAGGCGGTGAGTGAGAGAGGCAAGCGGTCGGTAATGGGGTGAGTGGTGAGTGAATGGGGAAGGCGGTGAGTGGGGAACGGATCTTAGAAGCAGGACCAGCAAAAGGATTTAGGCGGTGACGTTAAGCACTTCACCGCCTGCCATAGTGGGTGAATAAGGGAGGCGGTAAGTACATGAGCCAAGTATGTGCGAAACTAAAGAGCGCACTTAATAGGTAGTCGGTGAGCAGATTAGGCAGGCGGTGAGTAGACTGGGCAGGCGGTGGACTGTATGCTTGAAATACATTTCTGGTAAAAACGATCTGTAATTAGGCAGACGGTTGAACTGTATTCCTCACCGCCTGCCTCATTCATTTACTTCAGAGACTGGCTGCAGCATTCACATTAAGTAGGGGCCGTTTCTGGCTCTAAATGGCAGGGGAAAATCTGTAGCATGGTGTCTTTGCCTCCAGAAACGGCTCCCTAGGAACTTCACGTGCATGTGGTGAGGAATGGCAAATGACGCTTGACTGTATGCTGGAATAAGCTAAATGCGCCACATTCGGCCCACCCCCACATTCGGCGCACGGATCCAAACGTGTAAGTCGCAACCAACCTCCTCTTTTTATCCTACAT
>MU858384.1:0-16160 GCA_033297075.1 Rhypophila decipiens | reverse complement strand
ATAATGGCGGATTTGGATGAACCGAATGTAGTTAGCGTGCATAGGCCCTTTAGGCTCAGTGCCTCCGGGCGAAATAAATTCCATCCATCCATCCCATCTGAAAGTGCTGTCTGCAATGTTCCAAACGGCAAGGGAGCGCCTGGGGGTGGCACCACGACCAGCAGACATAGCATTCGCTGGTTTTGGAAAAGATGCCCCCGACGGTCTTTGGAGGTTCTGTCCCTATCTTTGTGGCGAAGCATTGAGTGGGGCTATTCTAGAAGCCAACAGGGCGACGCTTAAGCTATGGAATACCCTCTCCGAGCCCATATTTGTCCTTGGAGTATTCAGTCTTCTTTCAGAATCGCAACATCTGCCCCCAGATTCTTCTCCTCCGAAATTGCCTCTATTCCGCTCTGAGAGATTCCCTATCTTTTCCGGCGGAAGAACTCATCAAGCTGAATGGAAACGGAGCTTCCAAATGTATTGTCAAATTAAATTGTCACAGGTGCCTGCAACCCCCCATGCAGAGTATTCACGGCGGCCGGAAGGCGTATCCTCTTCAGGGAGGGAATCGTTGTGTGCCACACCAATACACATGAGCCCTGCATTTATTGAACGTCCGCCGCGATGATTGATCCCTTCCACCTGCTGCCCAGACTCTCGGGACGCAGCTGGTCACCAACAGGCCTTTATAATGCAGCCACAATCGACCGTCCACGGTCCAGCGCCTACCCGCACCTGCATCCTGCCCCGGGTGTGTCTTCGTGGAAGCGCTTCCATGATCGGTACATGTCCGTATTACAAGTGAAATCGGAAATCATGGACGGCAGGCGTGAACGACGGAAGCCACAACGATGGTCGGTCCGGGACCGCCGGGTCTCTTATTGGTCAGTCGAGGTGATCCCCCATTTGTATCCGTACCTTCCTCTGGTTTGGGACCCCCACACTCCGCTTTCTGCCATTCCACAAGCCAGACCAAAACTCCAAGAGCAAAGCCTCAAGCCAAAGACATCTTTCTCCCAAAATCCGATCTGAATCGCCTTCAGATGAACCTCAGATTCCAATCTGACCCGACAAGATGGAGCAATTTGGCCAATGTGACGTCAAGGAGGACCACAAGTCAACCCCAAACAAGCTTCATCTCCATCACCGCTGAACCCAATCTGGGTCCAAAAACCGGCGTTCTCCCACAGTCTCGCACCGCCGACGTGGCCCACGACTTGGCTGGATTGGGCTCTAATCTTGACGTTTGACATGGCCATGGCTTTCATGGCTGATGACTGTTTGATATGGTATCTCTCATTGTCGAGTAAAGTTGCGCTGACTTCTTTGTTGTTCTCAAAGGTCATAACTCAAATAGCTTCTCCTCTCTCGATTACCGGCTCCATCCAAATCACCTTTGGAGAGACCAGCATCACCATTATTCACCCTTTGCTTATCCTTGTTGCTTCAACACGCATTACCCAACATGGCCACCACACTCACCGCCATGCCCATTTTGCATCCATGGGCAAGGAGAGAAAACTCTGATCCCTATGGCATGGCTGAAATCATTGCTTCGCTTGGTCGAATCAACATCAGCAGACATGTACAATCCACCCCGGACTGGTCCATCATCGATACGCCTGACGCCGTGTCACATCTCGTGGACACAATTTGCCTGGACGTCGGCTCGGATGCTCCGTCACAAGTACCAGCGCTATATATCGACATCCAGACCGTCGATGACTCAACTCAAGGACCGTCTGTGACCCTATTACAGATCTACCTCTTCCCACGGGAACACATTTACCTGGTTGATGTGCAGACTTTAGGAAGGCAGGGGACTTTTGAGACGGAAGGACCAGCACAGGGTGAAACCCTCAAAACGATCCTCGAGTCGGCAACCATTCCCAAGGTCTTCTTCGACGTCCGGACAGATGCCGAGATCTTGTATCATCGATATGGTGTCTCGCTGGGTGGCGTTCAGGACTTGCAGCTGATGGAGTTGGCAGCACGGGCAGTCTGTCCGTCGGGATCAACATCACTACCTTCCTCACACATGGGTTCAGACTTGATGAAAAGTGGTATGGGCATGTCTGGAAGGTCAATGTCGGCCATTCGTCGATCTAGCAGGTCAAGGTCTGGTTCTGTCACGCCCCCTGTTCAGTATCGTTATCCAATCTTGCCGCCTGCGACACCGACTTCAAACACGGTGTCTCTGTCTTCCTCGCCTGCGTCAACGACTTCCCATATGAGCCATGCCGGCGAGGCGAGCTCCGCCACGACGGCGTCAACAAGCACCAACAGCAACACCCAGGATGCAACAAACCTTCTCAAACATCCCAATCAACATCAAGACAAAGCAGGAAACATTCCAAGACAACAAAGACGACCCCTCCGCCACCTAAGCTCCCTCCCCCGCTGCATAAACCGCGACCTCAACCTCTCGATACTAGAACAAATCACCTGGGACAAATGGATCGCGCTACAGAAAAAAGGATCCCAAGTCGAGATGGCGAATCGTGAACTGAGACGACTGAATGGACTGCTACTTGCTTCACGGCACCAGGTTGATGAGGGACAGCTTCAGGATGAGGAAATGGAAGTCGAAGGCGAGGGCTATCAACTTCTGAAAATGGACAAAGGGATGGATATTTCAGCCAGACCATTGAGTAAAGGCTCGGAAATGATGGAACTAATTGGCTTGGTGGTGCTTAATGTTAGGTATTTACCTGGTTTGTGGGGGGAGTATGAGCGGCGCTTGAGGACCGACGCGAGCCACTGGAAAGGTGGGAATGAGACTTGTGTGAGCCGTGAGGAAGTCTGGAGGATCCGAGTTGAGCAAGAGACGAAAAAGAGAGTAGAGTTGGACAAGAGTGGGCAGTGTCCGCTTGTTAGTGTGCTGCTGCTGCTGGGGGAAAGGGCAGGGGGAAGCTGATGATGCTGGCGCCTGTCGGATGAGACTGCGTGCCTTGAAGCTTGAATTATTGTCGGGTTTGTGTTAGTATTTAGTTTAAACATTTCTCTGTAGGCGTTTGGGCTTCTCTTGGATAGAACATGTCTTTTGTAGATTATATCGAGATTGACACAACATCAAGGCGCTACTATACGTTCTGGTCTCTGTTGAATTGGATAATCGTTACGTCGGTGACCTTGATGCTCCTATATTGTTTTTCAGTAAATTTCATGTGATTTATGCTTTTGCTGGCCCACGCCGCAATCCTCAATCGAAAATCCACAGTCAGACATGGTACCATAGTTCAAGAGTCTTCAGGCATGCTCCTATATAGTTAAGGAAATCTCTTGGCCTGCCAAGAGGTTAAGGACCTCCTCACGTCCAACCGCCGAACCTAGACCATATCTGGAAGTGGGTGTCAGGTGCAGGTTCAGCTGCAGTTCACAGCGCTCGTGCTCTCGTTTCCTCGACTTCATTCCTCCTCTCTTTCCGAAAGGTCCATCGAATCAGTGTGAAAGACGCACAACCCAACAACCGCGCAAATAATATCATGAGATTTCCTCATCTCTCTTCGCGATTCCTCCAGTTATGGATTGCACTGCCCCTTATTTCGAAAGCTGCGGCTTCACCGCCCCCTCAGTCGTTGACGGCCGTCTCACAAGTGCCACAGCAAACCTTGACAGTGATGGACATCGAACAAGTTATGAAATGCGAGTTTGACACCATCAAGAGCCTCGTCGATCATGTCCTAGGTGACAACAGGACAACCTACAACGTCTCCTTCCTGATACAGACATGCCCTGATGTGTGTGGTGTCGTGTATGGCACCGGGAATCCAGACATTTCCGGGGTCGGAGTAGGTCAACTATCCACGATGAGCCCGCCGCTTTGTCCAGAAGTGCACTGACAGAGAGAAACAAAAGGCCGTAGTTTCCTACATCATCCAAGGCGTCAGCTCGCTTATCTTTGGGCCTATGCTGGCTTTCGTCAGACTTTACCTGAGTTCTAGCAAGTCACACGACAGCTACTTCACCTATGACCCTACAAATCTCGGCGTAGCGAAGCACTTTATCCCCGTATCGAAAAGCATACATCAAGCAAATATCATGACGGGCTTTGCCGTGCTCGTTGCGGGCGTGTACCGCATAATTTTCAACAGCGATTTTCTCACCGTGGGAGAGAATGAGTTCTTGACAACCCTGTCAACCTACCAACTGCTAACGTGCATCGTCTGCACAATATCGTACCTACCACTGCACCCAACCTCGATTTTAGAAAAGATCGTACTAGCCATCTACATGCTCGGCACCATCGCCCTCTGGTTCAGCATCCAGAGCTCTTGGGATGATTCATATCGCTCGGTCGTTGCTATGAAGGGCATCGCATTACACTGCATCCAGCAAACCAAACATGCAGGTTTGCCAACAGCAGTAGTACTCAACGACAACCTCATCCTCCCACCAGTTCGAAAGGGTTCAGATCCTCATATACGGCACGGGGACCGGAAAGGGCCTACCTGAAATGGTCACCCCTGGTCCTCATACTTTTCATCTTCACGTTTTATGTGATTGTGCTGCCTATGGTGGTCGGCATAATCCTACCTCTGCTGGGCTTTTTATTGCGCCCAGTTTTGCAACGCCCTTTTCTCAAACTCGCAGATCTTCTCCGGGTGGGACCGAACAGGCTCGGGGCCCTCGCCGGCGCCTTTATACTCGACGGCCTTTTCAGTGTCTTTGTAAGGTCACTACTGGGAAGTCTCCTTGACACACGGGAGCAGCTACGGTCTTTGGCTGGGGAGAAGTACGAGGACAATGACTGGGGCTTTGGACAGATCACGGCGGTGATGACTTGGGTGCCTGTCGTGCAAGAGACAGGATTTGCGGTATTTCGTAAGTCAACCTGAGGTCCTCCTTTTCTTCGACGAAGCCGGTTGGCCCTGTACAGCATCTGGAGTCACTCCTATCAAATAGCTGGTATCAGTGCTAACACTTGTATCTAATACGAAACGCCGTCATATCCAGGTACAATCAGACACTATATGAATGTACGGGCATCTCGACGACGTCACGGTGCTGCCCATCATCCATCCGAGTCGATTGAGCTTTTGCCCAGCAAACAAAATAGTGACAAAGCGGAGCATGATGAGGGTCCGGGAAGAACGGCTACACCATCCGTACTGCCAGAAGACTCGGACTCGGATACTCAGTCGATCAAGACGAGCACATATATGCCTTCAAGAACACCCGGCACGACCTCGTCCCATGCACGACCAGATGGCGCTACCCTGAAACCTCGTGGGACATGGCCACGGAATGAAAGCGATACTTACCTGCCACTCCGAGCATGAGAACAATGTGGGACCATCTAGTCCATCCATTTTATATCATTGAGCCAGGCATGCATTCGGCGATGCGTGTCATCTTTTGGCCGTTGGACCTCTGTCATCTTTATATATCTTGGCCGTGGACCAAGACTTGTATCGCCCAGGTTTTCGTTGCCCAATTACAACCGGAAGCGGCGGCTCAGGCTTTACATGTACATTTTACACCAAGATCAGTCCCCGGTTGACACTTGCCGATGAAAGAGAACAATCGCTTTGGCAATGAAACTTTGGCCGCATGAACCCGAGGAAGCGTTTATGTCTCTATAACGCGTATTAACTAGCTGCCATTTATACCGTGTCCCATCGGTCTCAAACTGAATGTCCACCACCGCCATCATGACATCGCCTTCGGGAAAATCAGTAAAGTAAGCACAAACGCCAATAAATCTATCCCATGGCCCTCCAGATATCGAAGGAAAATCACAGAATCTCACCAGTCAAGGCCGCAACACACGCACCCATGACCAATGTTAGTCCAAGAAGCGGCGCCCTTGTCGTGACGCCCATGTTAGATATATCCTCCAGTGTCCTACTGCCCTGGGAAAATTTATCCGCACGCATGCAAATGAACTTGCTCGGGACAGTCTCGGCGTCCATATCAATACTGGTATTCGAAAAGCGGTTCGGTTGTTTATCACTCGCGCGAGCGAACCCCACCGCGAGCATATACACGCTATTGACCACGGCATCGTACCTCGTGTCCGGCTTGCGATTTTCGCCGTAGACAGAAGTCGACGCCGTTTGAAGGTCGTCCAGGTGATTAACCCGGAAGACCTTGTCAGGCTCAAGGACCATTGGATCATGCTCGCCATTCAGCGCTCCGCTGCATGGACCTTCATTCCACTTCTCACGAGTACGACCCAAGTTAAGACTGTTAAGGTTGTGACACATCCTCCCTTCTTGAGCAAATTCATGCAAGTACTGTAGACAGTCGGCGGGAAAGACGTTGGAACAATCGCTCTGGATGGTTTGGTCAAGCGGGAGGCCGGGGTTGCGGAATCGAGTCAGTCGCATGCATGCCAACCAGCTATCGTCCACCTGGACGCTGCCGTTGGCGGAGATGTATTTGTCATCTGGGTGCAGGCCTCCGAACATGGCGCCGCCTCTGGCCAGTTGTTCGGTCGTCCAGAGCCAGGCCTTCCAGTCTGTATTTTGGTCTTCTTTGGAGGGATATTTGCTGGTGTGGATATTTGGGAGCTCGATTAGGCGGGTGGTTGAGGCGTTTGCTCTTGCAATAAACCCGTCGAATTTCGCATCGGAGGTAGTGTTGAGCCAGTCGATTTCTTGTCTTGGGAGAAGAGTTTGGTGTCCTGAAGCCAGCGCGAGGAGCAAGGGCGTTGCAATGAGAGCCGCCATGGCGGGGTTGATGTAAGAGGACAGATGAGTGTGCACAGCTGGGGGGACAACCCGGAGGAAGGAAGGAAGCATGTCGGCACATTTTGTCTTTATAAAATGGGCTGCCGTTCAAATCCGTACCTAGGCAGCTGCAAGGTAACCAACGGTATGTAACGTATGGTATGACATCATAAGTGCTGTCACGCATAGCTGCCAGGGCTATTGATTTGCACTGGGAGTCTGACCATATCGTACTTGAATTTGTTGGTGATCTTGAACGAAACCTGCATTGAATGAAACGCGGCCCGGGAAACAATCACCATTTGTTGGGTGCCGGCGTTGCGGGATCAATGGGACGGTTCTGACTGTATAGGAGAAATACAGCTCACGTATTGGGCGGGGCCGTTCAACGCCGCAGAGCACCCTTGATGTCGACGTCAGTGGGTGGCATTGCGGAGAATGCCAAGCCAACGTATCACAGGGCTTGGTTGCATTGCAAAACTACCCAATTAGAAAGGAGGGTTGGTGCAAGGCTTGGCTTGGCACGTCACCTGCGTATCCAATCATGTTCTTCATGCCGCCTTGCAATGTATTGTACCTGGCGGAAATCCGTTCATGCTTTCAATTTATCCATTTAGAAGTGTCGAGAAGTTCTTTCTGCCTGCGTAGGGATCTCAACAGGGTTCATGGGGAGCATCTCGGGGCGATTTGCCACGGGAAGACTTGTGTACCCAGGGAAATAAGTAGTTCCTCGTATCATGCTCGAGGTCGATTAAGCTCTACGATAAAATCATGATAATATGAGAGGCAGAGACAGTATGGGTTCGCTAAGACCAACGGTAATACAAAGGCGATATTACACAAAGCGAAGCCTTGGAAAGTAGGTACCTAGTTACCTTCAGCTCGCCTTAGTTGGTGAAGGTGAGAGCTTATGGTGATTTAAGGTTAGTCCTTGTACATCACTCAGGATCCAAACCGATCACGGCATCTGGAGCGATACGCTTTTGCCACTTAAGGGAAGAGAACGACAAGCTAACTATTCTATTACAAGGCTAAAAATACTGGAAGGGAACCTTGCAAACTACTAGCAAAGTCCGGTGGAACATGATGAACCTACAAGCTCTCAACACATGAATGCTGTCACCAGTAGCTAAATTTTCATCAGTCTGATCTAACTATTATCGGTGGTCCACTCGATGACATGCGAGTAGCCAGTTCCCTCGACAGATCTAGCACGCTGACCACTGGCAGCCTTTGCATTCTCAACATCAAAGCAGCCTTCAGTCAGCTCACCCACACAAAGAGGCAAAAGCTCACGGGTCTCCATGTTGCAGAACATGCCTTCGGCCAGAGACACAAAAGACGGGCCCCAAGAGGTGTCACTGTCGCAGAGTTTGACAGCACTGTGGCCGGGTCGGTCGCTGACGACGAGGCGAGAATCAGGCTCCTTCGCGGCTGCGGCTCGCTTCTTGGTGTCCAATGACCGGGGGAGTGCGATTTCCCCGGTGGCATCATTGAAATTGTAGGCACGGAAGCCTCGTGTGCCGACGTATGTGCGGACGTCCTCGTCAGGCTTCTCGCCCTCCACAGGGGAAAACCTGGGCATGAAAATGAAGATTGTTCCGACATCTGCGTCCAACCAGAGGCACTCGCCGGTACTAAGGGAAATGTTGGTTAATAAGACGTCGAGGTGGAGATAACTGTTTCACGTATAACACGGGGCTTACTTTTGGGACGCCTCGGTGACCTGCAAGCCGGGTTTGTTAGAATAATCTTCTTCGCCTTAAGATTAGGGCTGACCTGGTTATAACTTACGAGGACGCCACTATAGTACCAAGTGATGCCGAACCGCTGGGCCCAAGTACCGTCCCAGCCGCGTTGCTGGCCATCGGCAAAAGTAACGCTTACGGACGCGATACAAGTCTTTTCACCGTCGCCGTTTCTGATCTGGACAAATGGGGCTTGCTGAGTCGTGACCTGGTCGAGGACGGCATCGGTATAACCGCCATCCTCAATAAAGATATTATCAGAGCTGGCGGAGAGAAATGCTTGGTTGTTGTTGTAGATGCGTATACTCTTGATAGTACCCTGGGGATCATCCAAGGGTCCGTCCTCACCCGGGGTCCCGCTGAGTCCAACACCAACCCGAACGGTAGCAAAGGGACTTTCTGGCTGAGGAGGGACGAGCGTTGCGACGAAGGAGTAAATCCCTAGGACGCCAGAGATGAATCCAATGACGTCGGGCATGATGAGCTCGCGTTGTCGACTTTTAAGTCTTGGAAAATGGATGTGGAGGTATGGGAATTGAGGATGATTATGAGAGAGTCTGTGGGAGGGCTGCGGAAGATGGCCTCCTGTGCCTTTTCTCCTGTTGAGGGCTCGGCTCAGATATTTATGAGTTTTGTTCAGGATGCTATCGTTTGGTCAATCCCTGAGTCCTTTGGCGACCGACATCAAAAAAAGGCATGATCTACATGCAAAGGGCCAACATGATGGTAAATGGTCTGTTGGCATGGGATTGTGACTTGGCCGCGACCCATGACATTACATTGTCTTCTTGGCTTTTGCTTCTCTACAACCCAGCCTCAATTTGCGCTCCCATCCTTGGGTGCAGACCGAAGGAGAGGCGCGCCTAGTTATCCGCCAACATGCCTCCCAGCAGGGGGGCAGAACAAGTTGGAGGATGATAATGGCTTGTACGTGTAAACATCGGACCGTTTATTCATTGGGCTACACCACGGGATCGAAAGACATCATGAAAGCAAGGCAGAGGGTCTGAATATTCTGGTCCTGGAACCAACAGCGGCGTGCTGAAGGCAGTTGGAGGTTCTAGTGCAACCTTATTTTCATCAGACATTTGACACTTCCGAACAAGCCCCAGTGCTCCCGCACAGAAGGGGTATTATAGACTAGTCCGAAAACCAATCCCGGCGTACTCGGCCATACCAAGTCTCATGAAAGGGGTTCGGGTTGGTTTTCTACGCGTATCAGCTTCTACTTTAGGAAGGAGTTGTCATCCGGTAAAACGTTAATCGCACCAAGACCAGCTGAGTCTATATTGCAACACTCCCCCGGGCTCAATAGTCTTGGAGCTCTATAGGTTCTATGTGTATGAATACAACTTTGTAGTCTTAGTGGCCGGTTCTGGAGGTCTTTTTCTTTCGGTTGCGGATTGGATCGAACACACTACCTCTTGCGCTTCCGCTGGGCTTATAAGCTCTATAGCAGTTTGGAAGAGTGTAGCGGTTACCAAACGCGCCACCCGGGCTCATAACCTGTCATCCGGTAAAACGTTAATCGCACCAAGACCAGCTGAGTCTATATTGCAACAGGAGTAGGTTGCCCTGTAAAGAGATCTACATAGAAACAACCAACTCCATTTACCTCCACGGTTGCAGGCCGTGGCACAGAGCCTGGTAACTGTTATCACACCTCCAAATATATCCCTTCGAGGTCGTCGTCATCCGGTTGACCAACTTTTATTGCATAACCAACCAACATTGGCCTCTTCCTTCGAATTGAGATGACGTAAAGACGCACATAGAACACCATATCATCGCAAATCTACAGTGAAGCTGCATTTACTCCCACGGAAGAGCAGATAATGAACATCAAGAAGATGGGAAAGAGAAGCATCCAAGTACCTACTCAAGTATAAAAGAGAAGCTGGTTTTGGCGAAGAAAGCATCTTATTCTGCATCACACATCCCACAAGGTCTTTTGGGTTCTTTAACTAAGTATTCTAACATAACAACACAAAAAACCAACAAGTTGATTCTATACTTCGCAATCCTCAATCTCAAACAGTCAAGATGATGCGTTCTGCTAGTCTTATTCTCGGGATAGTTGCTGCCCTCCTTTTCGGCCGCACCTTCGCCCAGCGAGGGGTAAGTACCTACCTACGTCCATACCCGTTGAACATTTGGTTTCTCCTTGCTCAATAACTAACAACTCTTCTCCTCATTCCTACTCCCACTTAGGTTTGCTCCGCTGTAACCGATACCTGCTTCATCGACGGCACCGCATGGCCATGCACTATAGGCTCTGTAAGTGGCCTGTGTCCTTACCGCACTTCGAGATTGCAAAGCTGGTATTCTTTCCAAGCAAAGGTGACGTAAGTTGCTGACAACGATTGTAACAACGCAGTGTTCTGAGGAGGGTGTTTGCTTCCGAGAGAACAATGTCGGGGTCTTCCCACCTCAGTGGAACACCGTCTGCCAATAAGTCTGCTCCGAGAAAGTTACCTAGTCGGTGGAAGCTTTTTTTCATCGGTTGATCATGGATCAGGGGAGGATGTCTTGGATACTACCTATCAAGTCGTCATATATTTAGATGGGTTCTAAGAGCCTTGGTAGTTTGTACTCATCCTACAAGAAGCAAGCAAATCTGATTTTACACTCTACTCCTTCACTGATATGAGCTGCGCCTGGGATCATCTAGCCCCCGTAACTTCCCATAATACCAATTATGAAGCCGCAATAACAAAGGTAGGTATTCAATTTAGGGGCCATAGATCTTAGCTGAAGGTTGCTACCCATCCCGACGAGTACAGATGTGACACAAACACTCGGGACCACCTCGTCCCCAAGCTCGACCATTAGTCGCCACGCTGCAATCTCGTACGACATCGGAGCGGAATGAAAGCGATACCTATCTACCACTCGAGCATGAGAAGAAACAGCGACCAACAATTTGGAGGAAGGGATGGGCACACAGTCACCTGTTTCTTGAAAAAGGAGGTGGTAGAGTTTATGAGCATTCAATGCTCGAATTTATCCAGTTTAGGAAGGGCCGGTTGCTTGACTGAGTAGACTGAAGTGTAATCAATCCAGACCCTTCATCCATAATAAGGACAAATCGTTCCCTACTCCAATATCAAGATAGGTGAGAGACAAGTACTCTAGATATAGTTTTACTGTGGTCTTAGTGTTATATAGATCTCTGAGGACTTATGATACGTTGGTAAGTGGGATTATTTGAGACAGGTATAGTCCACGAACGACTGTTCTGGCACTATTGTCCATTGCCTATGTTCCTCGGCACTGGTCAGAAGCTCAATAACCAGTCCTTTTGCTTCGAACGATAATTGTAGAATAGAGGCCATGTCGCCTAGAAGAAAAATTAGCTAAACAAAAAGAGAGATAATTGCAAGGGGGAAGCGCCCTTCAGGGGGTCTACCAAATGATGGGCTTCGTTAGGCGCCTCCCCTGGTGGTCGCGTCAAAGATGTTGTTGTGGCGTTCAGCTCAGGCTTGGCATCTCAAGTGTCTCTCAATCATTCTCGAATATTTGATCGATACAAGTCCCCTTCTTAACTTTGTCTTATCTGAATGGCACTATAAATGTCATTTTAGTTCCGAATTCACTAGTCCTTGTGGTCAGTCAAAGCCATGAACACTTCACGTCGATCGCCGTGGCCAATAGGCCAACTGTGTACAGTGAGTGATATTGGTACTTTTGACGTGCCCGGTCGCAGCAGAGAGCAATGAAGTTACATCACCGACGCCGACACTTTCATTGCTGTCAACGTCGCCAAGCATCACATTGGAGTCCGAATTACCAGTTCCGGTGATTCCAAATTCCGCCCAAGGACCACAATGCGAATTCGATTCCCTCGGAGACCTTTATCGCAGCATCCCTTTCAACGCAACAACTCTCAACATGTCGTCTCTGATCCAGACATGCCCGGGCGTGTGTGACCAGGTGTACGGCTCTGGAAATCCGGATATATCTGGGGTCGGCGTAAGTGTAACTCGGAATTGATTCTTAATATCGACCTCAAGCTGACAAGCAGCCGAAACGCGGGGACGTACCAAAAGGCTGTTATTTCGTACTGCCTCCAAGGCATTACATCTCTCGTGTTCGGCCCAATCCTAGGCTTCATTGCGCTCTACATCGGCTCTGATAAGTCCTCAGATACCTGAATTACATATGATACCGATAGTTTATGGGTGGCAAAGCACCTTCTCCCCGTCGCTCGAAGCATTCACCAAGCCAGTATCATCACTTCGTTTTCCGTACTGGTAGCAGCAGTCATTCGGAGCTCTATGGACCTCTTTACCGTTGGTGAGAGGCAATTCATGAACAAATTAGCCATCTTTGAGATCCTGACTTCCTGGATCTGTACCTTAACTTACCTCCCACTGCATGCGAGCTCTATGCTTGAAAGGTTCACGCTGATAGGCTATGTCGCCGCCAGCTTGTATCTGTGGTCGGTCTCGGATGACGGACCTTCAGGCAAGACTTTGGATGCTATCGCCTCATGGTGCATCAACCACGGAACAGCAAATTCATCACAGGTGGTCAACAACATCGGCCAGATTTTGCATTTGCCAAGTCGAATAGTTACTAATGGTGATGGTCCAGAGCTGGGTAACAATACCTCGATTCTGTTTTGTATTTGTTGGTTCTTGTTTTTCACATTCTTCTTCCTTGTTTTTCTTCAATGTGTTTTTGGGGTCCTCCTTATGGATTCCCGAGTCACGGCTTCGTGCGTTACCCTGGAAAAGATTATCATCTGCTGCTCTACTTGGCCATTCCTTCAAGCATCTCGGCTTGTGTATTTTGGACCCCGAAGGCTCGGAGCGCTTACCATCGTCTTCTCTCTCGGGGCTGCAGCGACTGTCCTTGTATGGTTACTTCTGACAGACTTGCTGGAAACGCGGAGACAAATGCAAGCCTTGGCTGGGGACAAGTACGAGGATAATCATTGGGGATTCGGTCAGATAGCCGCCGTGATGACTTGGGTACCTATGGCTCAAGAAGTCCTCTTTGGCATCATTCGTAAGTACCGACTCATTTCCACCCATCTAGTGTCTATACGAGACGAAAAGCCTCACATAACCTTTTCATTTGTGACTATCACGGCTCACTCGTCGACGCGTCGTAACACAGGCACTGTAAGATATTATCGAAGCGTCGCAAAGGCTCGTCAACGCGAGAATGATCGAGTGGCGTTAGTCGAACTGTTAGCGAGAAGGCGCAAGATAGACGCAAATGGCCAACAGACCACAGAATTGGAGGAATTGACACCGCACGCATCATCAGAAGAGCACTCTAGTTCCGACTCGGAACTTGTGTCAGCACCAGACAGAGCGACAAGATCCAATACACACCCAGAAGCACAAACAACCCTGTCCCGGACGTCGTCTTTACAAATTGGACTCCCGGGATCCATACTTTCTCCACGGACGACTTGGACAAGGAACGAGGGCGAGACGTACCTGCCAATATATGAAATGCAAATGGCAGGACGTGCGGCGTATAGACCGTAGCGCCAGCATTCGTGCCAAAAGTAGAGCTGTAGGACAAAAAATGAACAAAATGGGGGAATGAATTGAGATAATAATCTGAAAAGTTAGAATGCAAATTTCTGCAAAAGTTGAAGATTAATGATCGCGGCAGGGCTCGAACCTGCGATCCTCTGCGAACGGTCTAGAGAAGAACTACCGAGGAAGCTTTCTTGTTGCCTGTAAAGCAGATGCCTTAACCACTGGGCCACGCAACCAATCGTATTGACGTTTGTTGTGGGTTGCTGATGGAGTAGAAGTGGGAATTATTCTTTTTGACTCCAAGCCATTCCAGTCATCATACGCTTGTAGTGTACACTCGTTGGTGGCGAGTTTGACGTTTTTGACACCTGTTTGACAAAGACCCACTTGAAGGGCTGAAAAGTGACATCGGCTTGTTCGGCATGTCAAATTTTTGACTCGGCATTGATATGTCGCTTCCGGGCCGATAACGGATCTTTTGGCTTGAGGTTATTTTGACCACGTCCACACCAGCTTCACAAACTGGCGATTACTCACTTGATCATCACACAAACTGCCCCCGGCTCTATTTATACACTCACTTGGCGATTTCAATACGTTTTCTTTTTCTCCTTATTTGCCTATCTGCTTCCGGAGTGTTTAAAAGTCTCAGTTCCTGCTCCACATACCTGTCGCCAAGCTTCCTGCCCTCATCGAGCCCCCGAACCAGCACCGACGTCAACGACATCACTCACTCAAGTCAATCTCACCACCAAAAACCAACATCACTACAAAAATGACGCAACTCTCGCCAAATCCCGCGGCGGAGTCCCTCCCAGTAACCCCATCCCCCTACTCACCACTCTCCTCAGCCACCAATCTGCCCACAACCTCGGCTTCCCCCGTCAAAGTCCAAGTCGGCATCGCAGACCCATCCCTCTCCCAAAACGACACCCTAGTAAACCAGCTAGTCGAGCTCATAAACGCAGTCTACACCGTAGCAGAAGAAGGCATCTTCAACGACGTCTACCGCCGCACCACCCCTTCCGACCTAAAGAATCTCATCCAAACCTCTGAGCTCGCTCTCGCCTGGATTTATTCAGACCCTAATGCCCCAAGCCAGTACGACTCTCCAACCTCAAGAATAATAGGCTGTGCCCGTGTCCA
Organism: Rhypophila decipiens; assembly: GCA_033297075.1. Taxonomy (NCBI): domain Eukaryota; kingdom Fungi; phylum Ascomycota; class Sordariomycetes; order Sordariales; family Naviculisporaceae; genus Rhypophila; species Rhypophila decipiens. The sequence continues at coordinate 1,106 of MU858384.1, read as the reverse complement.
GTCCCTCTCACCCACACATGGCGTCTTTGGCATGTTAGTCTGCGACCCTAACCATCGAGGCAGCGGAGCGGGGAAGAAGCTTGTCGAATTCTCAGAAGAGCATTGCAAGAATGTGCTGGGCAAGACAGTCATGCAATGTGAATTATTGGTTTCTACGGAATTCGAGCACTCCTTCAAGGTTAGGATGCATAGCTGGTATGAGAGGATGGGGTACAAGGTGGTGCGGAAAGGTGATTTTGGGGGCGAGTACCCCCATCTCAAGCCGTGTTTGGTTGCGGATGTTGAGTTTCGGGTTTATGAGAAGCCGCTTTACTGAAATGAGGTTGATGGCCTCGGGGTTGAGAGCCTTGCAAAAGGTGTGGAATTCCTTACTTTCAACGAGCCGGAAAGGAATATTGTGAAGGATGATGAGAGATAGGAGACTCGAGTTGATGGTATCTCTGACCAAAACCTTTTTCAAGACCTGTGAATCCAACTCGGTTGTTTGGTCGAGTATAGCCTTGAGTGACGGCGAGCGCCAAGAACCATACCACTCGGCCAAACCGTTCCTAAAAAGGAGAATGTAGTTAGCGTGCATAAGCCCTTTAGGCTCAGTGCCTCCGGGCGAAATAAATTCCATCCATCCATCCGTTCCTAAAAAGGAGCTCAAATTACAGAAGTTGTCAGGACCTCTGCAATTCAATGGTTATATACCCATTCAGCACACCGCCGTTACTCCTTGGTAGCGTGAATGGCCCTATCTACCACAATATCATGCTTTCGAAGAAGGTGTTGCCGTGCGTTGGTAGTACTTTGGCCAGACCATTCACAATGTGAACAGTAAAAAAGTCGATTTTTACCCTGGTGAGTCTTTTCAGGTGGAATTGCAAGCCGGATGTGGTTGTCAAAAGTAAAAGAAGATTTGGCAGTAGTAGAAGTAGTAGTATCTCGAGAGATAAACGGCGCCTCGTCAAAGTGATGTGAAGAAGCCATAGTACTAGGTTGGTGATAGCGTAATATGGTGGATTTGAGAGGATGGATGGATGGAATTTATTTCGCCCGGAGGCACTGAGCCTAAAGGGCCTATGCACGCTAACTACATTCGGTTCATCCAAATCCGCCATTAT
>MU858383.1:0-16693 GCA_033297075.1 Rhypophila decipiens | reverse complement strand
TGAGGAGGGGTCGAGTGGTTTGCTGACTAAGCATGCATTATCGTCGATATCAGTCGATATCGTCAATATCGGCGATAAAAATTATTGATTCAATTTATCGGCGATAAGATTATCGTCGCCCACCCTGGTCCTCTGTGCAGCTCGGCCATCTGCTAGACTGCTCCAGCATAAAAAGGTAGTGATCACCGCTGCTGCCGCCAACAGAAAAGCTTGACGCCGCCGGTCCCGTGCGGCAACAGTCGGTTTATACTTGGCGAAAACAAAAAAGGCAATTTTTCACCGAGAGGATGGAAAGAAAAATCAGAGTTATGATGTTTTGGTTGGCCATTACGTAGCTTGTGTTTTGACGGACGAAACGTAACATATCACAACCCCGGATTAGCCACACGCCGGCTGGGAGCAATGATTGGTCACAATACTGTATACAACAGGTTCAACACATGGAACAAAGATCCGAGTGCAGAGAGCACACGTGAGGTCCAACTTCAAGGCGCACATCGGGTTCAGTGCTTCCCTCCACCTGGTACAAGTCAACTGCTTGTTTGCCCTCTGGATCATGAGGTTCGGGGCTTGGTTGAACTTCCTTACAGTCATATGTTCTGTTAACCACGGAAATTAGGCATCGCGGCCGTCTGGAGGGCGGAATTACTGTGACATGGAACTGACATGTCTGCAACTTCGGGTTCAAATCGATAATTTTACTTGGCCGGGGACAACCGCAACAAAAGTCTGCCCGTCTACCCACGCTTGCCATCGGGGTATTCGGAAAATAAGAAGCAAACAAGGGTGCAGGACAACGTATAACCAGTACAAAGATCCCTTCAAGCCATTTCACGTGGTTTGTGTTGACCTCGGTGAGGCGATAGAGCCCGGTCTTGGGTCGAGTTTCCGCGTAATCAACCCAGGCCAACCAGCACCAAGTTTGATGATGTACTTGGTTTTGTTGACTGACAGTAGTAACTGCCAAAGATGCGACATCCTCAAAAAGTAGAAAGAAGCACCGAAAGTAGACATCTTCCATGTCCTGTCTCGTAGAGGCAGGTTCCTCTCCACAGCCACACAAGAGCGCGTAGCATGCAGTGAGAAAATGGTGGTGGAGGTGGCTCAACCGCAAGGAAGAGCACACCACCCGCCGTTTTCGTTCACAGATTGTCGACAGATTGTGAAACAAGTCTAGCGTCATCGACAAGCCAAGCTCTTCCAAAGATCCCCTCTTCGTCAAGAAAAAGAAAGCAGTGATAGAACGAGACCTGCCTCAGCAGGAGTTGTCCAAGTTTCCTATAAACACGGTCAGTAGTCTCCTTCGCCTGCTCAATATGAGCAGCCGAAGAACGAAAATGAATGCAGTCGGCCTGGACGTTATCGTCGGTCAGTCACAAAGTTGCAAAAAAAAAACCAAAAAAAAAGAAACTCGTCGCCGTCAATTGCGTTGCAGCCAACTTGGCCTATGGATGTAGGATGGCAATGAGAAAACGTGAGAAACAAAGAACCCAAGCCCTCCTCGGGAAGGGTTTCCGGGGAAGAATCCGCGACTGGAGGAGGAGGGCTGGCTGGGAGTGTCTCTCCTATCTAGCCGAAGCATGAGCCTCGGAAAACCCGTGATATAGGTCAGTAGACTCAATGCCAGTCCCAGCTATGATACAACAAAACGAGTGATTAGAAAAAGCGCTGTGCGGCAGACAACTGCCAAAACAACTGCGGCATGCATGGAAGAACGGTTGTGGCCCAAGACGCGCAAATAAGAGGAAAGAAGAACAGAAAAGAAAAGGGCAAAAAGGGGAAAAAGGACATCGGCCAGACAAGCAACGGGTTTGAAAAAGATGAAAAGGGTATCGATGGATGTTTCCCGCCCAAATTTCCCAACTCCAGAGACACCGCTGCATCTTTCCGCCCAAGGTCCACCGTCCATATGTCGTGAGTTAGAAGTTGGAATCCCCCTGTATAATCGTACATCTCATAACAAATCCGTATAAGCAGGCCGCATCGTGGTTAGTAGTGGTCCATGGGCCGTGGCCTCGGATCCCAAATAGCGGGTCCATTGTAGGTCCATAAAACTGGCCGTGTTCTCGGGCTGTGTCTCTCTGTTCAGGATCTCTTGAGCCTCTCGGACAGTTCTCGCAGGTGATTGCGCTGACTCTCAAAGCTCGAGTAGTTGCCTCCCAAGATCACTCCGAGGATGCTCTGATCCTTGGCATCTGGACAATCGTGCAGCATGTACATCCGCTCAGCAAGATCATCGTGGGCCTGACTGAATACCTGACGGATGGTAGCGAAGTTTGCGGAACCTCCAGCAATGTCATTCGCAGGATTGTTGGGGTCGATAATCGAGAGTCGATCATAATTCTTGTAGGGAAATCCACCGTATTCGTTCTGTTTGAGCATGTTAGCGAGAGATTGCAACGGTCTCAAACACGCAAGTTTGTGACTTACCTTTTTGACGAGTTTCGGGGGCTTGACGCTGATGGCAACATCCTTGTAGTTAAAAATCTTGCCATAGAATTCAAAGAAGCGCATAAGGACCTCTCCCAGAGCATGCGTGGTATCTAGGGACTTAGTCTGGAAGGAGGGCTCATGCTGGAACAAACAGACGACTAGGCAGATGACTGAGAACCCACCGATGCCACCATTAACAGGCTCGTTCAAGCCACGCATGGCAAGAAACTGCTTGATTAGAGTGACCAAAACGGGCATGGCGGGATACTCATCCTTCCATTTCTTGAATGTCTCGATGGCGACGATGCCTGAGGTGTTTTCAAACGAAATGTCGACCTTGAGGGCCGTCTTGGAGTCGACATACTTGACAATGGGTACTTTGGCACCAATGATGCACTCGATATCGTTTTGCCACGCCTTCCTGTCGTAACTCAAGAGGCCCCGCAGCTTGAATAAGGTACTCTTGGTGTGGTACTTGGCGTAGCCCCCCCTTTTGTATTCATCAGACAGAAAGGCCAAGTCCATGTCTCCGGTTGGCAAGTAGAGACCAGAGGCATAAGAGCCAAAGGGGTAAACTTCGGCATCTCGAAACTTGCGACGAACCCAACCACTGAGGTCACGGACTAGCCCGTCCCGGATCTCGTCCTCGAATGCTCTTGGGCGGACGTAGTTATAAAAATCCACGATTTCTTGGTGAAGAGCTTTCATGGTGTCGGGCTTCCAGCCATTGGAGCGAAGCCAGGGTGTGGCATTGATGCCCGAGACGGATAACCAGTCTGACGTAATGTTACCCTTCGGACGGGGTCCTCCTGGTGCCTTTTTGGGCTGGAAAGGGCCCTTGATGCGGTCGTCATGGGTACGCTTTCGGCTGCCCAAGTCATGGGACTCTTCGAGAAGTGGCTGGGACGGGAATGGGCCAGGGACGACTGCTGGACCGTATTTTTTTACCATTGGCTTGCCGCCGGCCATCATGCCATGCTCCGTCTTGTTGGCTTGGTTCGTGAGCGGCTGGCCCCATTGCGCTGCTATGGCATTGGAGAGACCTGGTTGGTTCAGATCTTGGATACCTGAAGCAGATTCGTCATCGGACTCGTCGCTATCAACGTCGAGCGAGATGAAGTCCTCGGCAACTTGGTCCTCAGCCTGGGAGGGGTCTGAGGTCTTGACCTCCTTGGGCTGCACCCGGGCCTTGCGAATCAGCTGAACCACATCCTTGTTCTTAGCTCGTTGAGCGGCAGCCTCAGGCGGGAGCGCGGTGTAGGGATCAGGATTTGACCACTTGGGGACATCGTCACCAGTGGCCGATCCGACGACATTGGAACGAGGGCGCTTGTGTCGAGGTTCCTGGGCGTCGGACCCCGAGTGGGAGCTAGAGTCATCGGAGATGTCCATATCAGCCTCCTCATCGTCCGAAACATCACTAAGATTCCGGTACGTGGACCCGGCGCCCTCGTCATACAAGGCTTCAGCGGGCATGTCGGTATGAGCCCCGGACAGGAGCTCGCGTTCGGCGGCGACAAATCGGCGATAGGGCGGTCTGGCTCGGGAGGACTGGCCGCGGAACTGAACTTCGCGTTGAGCCCTACGTCGAGCGTCGTGTCGAAGGTCACTGGGCCCACGGCGACGCTTTTGACTGTTGCTTCCTTCCTCGTCTTGACGATCGAGTGCCTGCTGGACCGCGGCGGGAGCATTGACACGGAAATCGAAACTTGCTTTGGGTACATTGAACGAGACTGGTGGTCGGTAGCTGTTGTAGTCTTCTAGTCTTGGTGGGCCGGCGGAAGGGTTTGACGGCCGTGGGGGCAAGAAGTGAGGAGGGGGCGCAAGGACACGACCGCCGTCACGGTCACTGTCGCGAGAATAGCCGTTGCCTCGATAAGAGTCGTATTGACTGTCGTTGCGATCGCGGTCTGTGGCATGATCGCGCTCTCGGTAGCTGTTGCGGTCACGGTCGCGGTCTTGACGGCGATCACGGTCTCGATTATCGGGATAGTACGAGTCTCCGCCTCTCCGTCTCCAATTGGGCTCGCGATTAGAATTATCACGAGACGAGTGAGTCTCCATGTTTGCTGTGATGGGCGCGTTTGATGATGAAAACTGTCGAGTAGACTTCTTGTGGCGGGTGGAGAAAGGTTGGAGGGGATGCCTTTTGTCATTTTTTCAAGACAAGGTTTAGTGATTCGTGCAAGTGTTTGGCGGGGTTTGACAGGCTGACAGGGAAGAAAGTGGAGACGGAAAGCAGAGGCAGGGCTACGGATACCGGTCTTGGTTTAGCGGGTGCTGGGCTCCAGTGGGCTCCAGTGCATGTGGTGCCTCACCAGGTTGCAGGATTGTTCCCCCGGTGTCTTTCAGAGCAACAAGCACTGCCTTTGGAAGGTGCTGTTGAGCAGTGTTTACTTGTCGAATATTTTACTCCTCGATGCGAGTGGCATCCGAGTTGATGTTGTGGCTGAGATAAGGTGTATCGAGTCTGAGAATTGATAGTGCGCAGGAACCTTTTGGGTTCTACCGCACCGAGTGGACCCACAACAACGGCTTCAGTTTCCCTCCGCAAGGACCGTTCCCGCCGTTGTGGTCCGGACGGCGGATGTCGGGGTCATGGGACCGACCTCCTCGCCGCCGCTAAAACCACCGTATGGCCTTCAATCTAGGCATTTATTCAAGTCCGGCGAAGGTGTTTATTCGAGCCAGTCGAGGTATTTATTCGAGTTAGTCAAGCGATTTATTCAAGCTAGTTATAACGGTGGTTTTAGTATATGGTGGTTTTAGCGGCGGCAGACCTCCTACCTCCTTGCTGCTCGAATTATACTTAAACGTTCCAACAAGCTTCTCGAAACATTCCTCTTAGGTCTGTGTCGCTGCTGCAGAGACAAATTGACAATGGCAAAGTGCTTCCTCTCTGTCCATCCGCTCCTCCCGTTCCGCAAGCCCACGTCATGCATCCCGATCGTGGCCAGAGTGCTCTGTTACACCGCGATCGAAGATCAGTCACGACAGATTTACATCATCCCGCCCCAGCTATGACCGGTTCTCTTTCATTTGTTAACAGGCAATGACACCTTTCGGGCACGCAGATATGTAGAGAAAAAGTTGCGATATATGAGCGGGGGCCTTTAAAATACAAGTCCAACGGACCGTTCATCTTTTCTTCGCCAAATGTGCCTTGTTCCTACCATAGCCCACCTCCATCATCCCATAGTATCACTTGACCAGTAGTAATAAATCTCAACCTACTCAGACGAAAGCTACATGAAGGATACCAAGGACATCACCAACTCCGCCCCCAAAAGAGCCCACGTCCTCCCAACCAGCAACATGGGCATCACACACAGCACGGCCAGATGGCTCGCCCCTCTCAGCTTGGTAGTCAACATGTCCTCCCAGGCCTACGGGATGCTCACAACGCCAAACATGCAAGACATCCACGAGGCCAACGTCTCCTTCTTCTCGCCACACCCAGCCTTCATCGGCGCATTCTTCACGTCCCAGCAAATATTCCAGCTCATGTGGCTGTACCATCTCTGCCGGCCCAACTCGCGGGGCCGTCTATCTTTCCTCCGAAACACGGATCCCAACAATCAAGACATAGAGGATGACCTCTCCCTGATGGTAGATTACGCGCCTTACTACACCCTAGGCAACTTTTGTATAGCCGGTACGTCTTGCCTCCATCCTTTACTTTCCTCGTTTACTTGTCTCGTAACTAACATGCATGCTCTAGCATGGTGTCCCCTCTGGGTCTCCTCAAACCTAACCCTCGCCTTCGCTCCAGTCGCCCTCAACACGATAATCCAGCTATACTACCTCTTCATCCGTCTACCGAGCCTGCCACACAAATCGGCCATCTACCCTGGATCGTCCCTGCCGAAATCCACAATAATGAACCTCTCCTCGACAAGCTCGTTCCTAACGCACGTAGTCATCAAGACCTTCGCCGGCATCTCCATCCTCGATTTTATCCATAATGGGTCCCTCGTGTTCTTCAACCATGGCATGGCAGTGTCCAACATGACCAAGGTGCTTACCGGTCTTGGTTTTGCGACTCTTACTTTGGCGGGCGGAAAGTCGAGCGATTTTATCTTTGGCGGGTCATTGGTATACGATCTTGCCGGCCTGGCTGTTGGACAACGGGTCTATGGGAATGTGGAGTGGAGCAAGATGCTGGGTATCTACGCTGGCGCAACGGGCTTGATGGTCGGGCTGAAGAATATGCTTTGGTGGCCTTATGCGAGGCGTTCTGGGGAGGGCTATGAGACTCTGAGGTAAATGAGGGGGATCTGAACAGTTCATGATGGACTGCAGCGGTGTGTAAGATAAGTATTTGGATGAGCCATATAACCGGGGTATTGGGTTATCCTTCAGGACGTCCATTGGATACATGCACACGGTTGGCAACGAGAAATGACGTGGCTTTTTTGGTCTTGGTATACACCTTTATTTTTATTCTCACTCTTGACTAGCTAGAATATCAGGCATATCTATCTCACGCACTATCTCAATCGTATTTGCCTCGTCCTGTTCAGTGACCCGCCCCGATCTGTCACTTGGCGCGCGACTTGGTGAGATACAGCCTCACACAAGAGGTGCAGTGCGCATCAGATCAGGCTGGGCGACAGACTCGAGCTCTCAGGCAAGCGCAGGGTAAAGTCGTCGACTCACCGGGGCGAGGAAGAGTCCTTGCAGATGGGCGACTCAAGGCTGGATCCTTCTCGAAGCTAGCTGCAGCCAGGCTGGGCATTTCTGTAACCCGCCAGCATCGAGATCAGCGATACCGTGCCTCTTCACGGTCCCCAAACCAAAACTTGTAGTGCTGAGCTCGATAGGGCAAACACTTGCTAGCATCTGCCCAAGGCTCATCCTAATCGAACATGATTCCAACAACTCAAGACCCAGACGGTCTCAAGACGGACCGGCTTGGCCTTCCTCAGCAGCCTTCGCAGTGCCATTGTTAGGAACCCCCAACCCAGCGGCAAGCTTGCGTGCGACCCAGCCACTGCCATACTCGTCGTACTCAGCCTTGGTAACGGCCAACTTGTTCGCATGCTCATGCTTTGCAAAGTTGGCAGCGCCCTCCCAGGTGTTGGTGATCGGGTCTGTCGGTCTGGCCACTCGCACACGGCAAGCACTGGGCACGAGAAGTGTCAACTCATCCTCCAGCCGCTTCGCAAACCCTTCGAACAGTGTATTCCCACCCACGACCACAATGTTGGCCAGAAAGCCCCCCCAGAGTCCCAGGGGCAGCGCAGAGAGCGACTGCATGACCACGCCCGGGATACCCGGCTGCCTAAGCTTGATATCACTCGGGTTGAACAACAACTCGGGCACCGCAAACCGCTCGTTTCTCAAGGTGACGATGTCCTCGTTCGAAATGCCGCCCTTTTTCGCCTGCGCAACCCTGCTGGGCTCATAGTCTTGCACGATTCCATGGAACCGAGTATGCGAATCAGGGAGGATATAATCCTTTGCGATGCCACCGCCGCTGACATAATCCGGACGGTGCTCGCCCTGCGTGCCCTTCCATGTTTTCTCGAGGTCGGACTTGAAGTCGAGCGAGGCGTAGCATGCCTTCTCTTTCATCTCGTTGACGACGTAGGGCTCGTGACGCATGTCAAAGTGGCGCTCGGATAGAAGCCTGGTGAGTCGGTTCGTGAGGATTCTCCCGCCAATGTCGAGACGGCGGATGGCGGACTGGAGGGGTCTGCCGGCGAGGATGGGAGTCACGGTTGTGTGCGAGTATCCGCTGTCGATCAGGAGGAGGATCTGGGCGGGCAAGTTGACGCGCGTGCCGACGTCTCGGGGGGTCTGGAAGATGGCTTGGACATCGTGGTAGGCGTTGAATGTCGGACCTGGTTGGGATTGTGTTAGAATCTTGGTCTTTGGGTTGGAATTGTACAGAAGGAAAAACGCAACGCACAGATGCCACGATAATAGCTCGAAAAGCCATACAGCTCAAAGACTATCTGGTCGCAGTGTGTCTGCAGCTGAGGCAGCGCATTGGGCTGCTCGGTGAGAATGAGTCTCGTCTCCGAAGGGTCGCATGGCTGGGGTGCGTTGTCGTTGAAGAACTCGCGGTCCCAGATCTCTTTCTGCGCCTCCCAGTTGACGATGTAGCCCTTTTCGACGGGGTGGCGGTAGCCGATCTCGCTGAAGTCCTTGCATTTGTCGAACTCGGAAGCTACGTAGACCTTTTTGTGGCGGTCGCGGACGATGTAGTTGGGGATCACACGGGGCTTCTCGAGGCTCGTGTCGGTGGTGGATGTGACGAAGCCGGCTTTGATGGTATCCCCGCCATTGTCGAGAACGAGGGTCCTGCGGACGTCGACTGAGCTAGCTGCGTCTGAAGTGCCTACCATCACGTCGGGTCGCATGAAGACTTCGTTGAGCGCGGACGGTCTATCCCTCAACTGATACGTGATCTTGCCATCAGAATCAGGGTCGGCGGGCTCGTCTTTATAAGGTAATGCTTCCCCCGCCGGAGGTTCGTGATTCGACGAAAGTTGACGTTTGTCACTTCGCTTGGCGGAGTACGGACTACCGTCGCCGTCATCCATGTTTGATAAAGTTTGGTGGGCGCGTTAGGGTGCTAACAGATCTGTGAGACAATGACGCCTGAGTCAGATAGACAATCACGATGTCAAGCCAGTGGCCGGCTCAGTGCAGTTTTGGGACAACCAATTGGTCGAAATCGTGTTTGTGGGCCCGCTTGGTGGAACCCGTCCTGCGCTTTTGAAATCTTACCCCTGCCAAACAGCTTCTGCAGCCATCAACGGTCTGGCAACGGTCACCCCGTCACCCCCCTGGACGCATTGTTGGTTTGTTCAGGGGAGTCAACAAACTTTATTCACATCACACAGTCAACGCGACGATGAGCTCAATCACTTTCGGGTGATTCATAGGCAGTTCTACATGGTCTACGGTACATGCAATCCACAACTGTCAAGTCCTGACGCCACACGTATTTTGCCCCTTCGCAACATGGAGTGGCATGGTATACGTAGGGTTATTTATCATGGCATGGTCCATATAAGACTGCTCCTATTCATCATCCCTCGAGGTCACCGTCATTTCTTCCACAGTATAAAATGGCATGCGCGCTGCACATGGGTTGAGAAATATTGCTTGTCAATTCTAGTTACCGCTAAAGTGCTGAAAAGATTTATCAAACACGCCGCTTGTTCTAATTCCTGCCCCTAAAGCAGAAAATCAAGGTCATTGCAAACACCAAGTACACCGCGCCGTTGGACTCGACCCAGCCCGTTTGAGCAGCCTCATTGTCTGACTCCGTGGTCGAAACTCCAGAATCATCAGACGGATCAAGATCCATTTCTCCTGGCGAGTCCTTCGAGGCTTCCTCAACGCCAACTACCGTCCGAAGAGGGCTGTTCGGATACCAGAGCCTGTCCTGCGCGCTTATTCTTGCGCGTGTGGGGGTGAAGTCTCGCCCACTCCATTTCCACTTTGAGCTGATATACCCTAGCAGATTTCCGTCCCGATCCCAGACCGGGGCCTTCAGATTTCCCTGCCTGATAGAGGCCATCACCTCTGTTGCAACAGTTGGGTGATCCTCCGGGGAAACATCTGGATAATCGCCAAACAACCGTGGTTCGACTGCAACCCTCTGGGCTCTCCTCGCCAGCACTGCTAGCCTGCTCCTGTTATCCCGTCTCTCTTCGACTTCTCTAAAAGCTTCGAGATACTCCTCAGCACCCATCATTGCTGTGCCATCAATATTGAGGTAGAGACTTTCTGGATAAAGTGGGTACTCGTTCGTGCGCCTCTGGCTCTCGCCGTCGCTCAGCGCCCTGAGAAGTTGAATTGCCCTCCTTGGCCTTAGCAGACGGTCCGCGGACCGCCTGATAATTTTGTCCAGCCTTTCGTTGAAATCGGATGCTGCCCATGGTGAGTTTACCGCGTACTGTGCCCGATTCTCACTTCTCGCTTCACGATAAACTGCCCTGACCTCCCGCTCCCCAACCACCGTTGAGGCCGTTCTAAATGTTTCAGCTCGAAGCGCCTTCTCTCTCAACGTCTTGGAAAAGTCCTTTCTGCTAGGTGACCCGCTGATAGACAGCCAGTCAAGCTGTTCAGCAGACTCCAGGAATGTCTCCAGTTGAGATGAGTATCTCCCGACCAAGTGGACAAAATTCGAATTGGGGGCCAGAGTGTCCGCCTTGTCTATTTCGTCCATGAGTTTGGCCGCTAAGCGATTATAGTAAAGTTTTGCGAGCCGCAGGTCCGAAGCCTTGGATGCTGGAACAATCAAGCCTTGTCCGCGCCGTTTCAGCGCCTAGAGAACAGAGAAACAAAGTCTATGAGTCCAGCCAATCTCCTGATCCAGTGATTCGAGGGTATCTTGTGTGGGGGAAAAGCTCCTTGGAGAGCCTCCTAATGATCCGATTGAGTCATCGGAGTCGGGCGATTCCGGGGAGGGAGTTCGATATGGTTCTGTGGCGACAGCTTCTTCTGATTCCGTAGCGTCAATTTCCATTGCGTCCGGAGAAGGCTCAGGTGGTAGCTCTCCCCACGACTCTGATTCCGCCGGGTCAAGGTAAGTGCCATCAGTTGTCGATGGCTCTTGAGCTTGAAGCTCTGACATTGTCGGAAGGTTTGAGGGCTGAGCGTGTGAGGTTTGCGGAATACTGATTAATCGATATCGGTGATGACGGTGATGACCTGATGATGCCTGTTGTGTCCAGGAGCGGTGAGTAGAAATGTCGACGAGTATAGATGAGCATGCGTGAATTGGTGATTGAAACATCCGAGGCGGAGACTGAGCCCAAGATGGCCACCTGTGAAAGTGGAGGTCACGTCATCGGCAAAGCCCGCCTACGCCTTCCCTCGCAACCATGTAGATACTCCTTCCTCCCCCTCCCCTCCTGCACCATTGCACGGTATTGGAAGGAAGTAGTGGAACTTGCATGAGGCAGACAGGCACCAGGAGTTCTTCCCTCCTCCCTTCTTCCTGGAGCATCGCACGCTATGGAGGAAGGTGTTGGAACTTTTCAGGCAGCAAGCAGGCACCCGGAGAAGGTAGGAAAGAATGAAACGTGTTTACTCTCAAACACCAATGAATTCTGAACTAATCTACCGACATTTCCATGTCTCTAATTTAAAGGGTATACAAGTTGTCATAGTCATAGCACAGAGCACCAGCAGTCCCACAACGAGTAATATCCATCACATCTCCCACTGTCACGTCCTGTCCACTTACTCCCACAGTCAATGGTGTGGCCAGGGTTGCGTTGCCGCCAGAAGCGTTGGAATAGTCCATCAAGAACAGAGGCCCCGAGATGTCAGTCAGACGAGCAGCCAAATCCAACTTCTGCCAGCTCCACCAGAGTCTATCGAGGTTGGCGTGGTGGAGGTGGAAGATGGGATCAGCTGGCGAGACGAACAGATCGCCCATTTGGCCTAAAAGAACAAGAGCGGTTAGTCGAAGATTTGATAGCAAGACAAACTTGAAGCTCTCAATGGCTGACATACCTAAAGTACCACCAACACCATAGTGTCCACCGCCGTGCACGCCCGAAGCCTCGAAACTCGGCCCGCCCTCGACAAACCGATTGAACCATCCAAAGTCACTCTGAGACAATGTCAACAGTGTCTGGTTAATGCCTAGATATCTGCCCGCAAAGTACGGGCTGAAATCTCGCTTCAAACACTGCGGGTTGTACGAGTAACTCTCCCCCGGGCCGAGATGAACCAAATCATTGATTCCGGCAAAGGGACCGTCCTGGACACAGCCGCCTCCTGTTCTCCCCGGCACCGCGAAAGGACTGTCAGGATCGCCAGCTACATAGGGACCATTCCCGCCGAAGCCAGTGACCGGGTCAAAGACGGGAGACTGTGTCCATTGCGAGGCCGGGGTATCCAGCGTCCAGTCCCAGTAGGGTTGCGCGCCTTTGTATCCGCACTCGTCGCGTAGCATGCGCTCGTAGGTGGCGGTGAAGAGGCGGTGCCAGGCGAGGAAGTGGCCGACGTAATGGATCGAATAGGTCTGTTGAATGTGGGTGTAGACCAGGTCATCGTAGCGAGAGATGACGCCCGTGGCGGTCGTGTTGAAGGGCTCACCAGAGTTGAGAGAGGGCTTGGCGAGGATGCACTTGACGGCCTTGATGTAGGCTTTCTTTTGCGGGTTGGTGAGCGTGCGCCTGTGTCCAAGTGTTCGTTAGCAGGTTGCGCAGGCACGGGAGGGGTTCGATGTCCTACCATTCCTTCCTCACAATAGGCTGGGGAGACTTGGGCTGTGGCTTCGGCGGTCTGGCTTCACCGATGGCGGCGGACCAGAAGAGGAGGAGGGTGAAGATCAGCCATGATCTTGTTCCAGATTTGGCAGTCATCTTGATTGTCTGGGCGCTGGAATAGCTCGGTCGAGTTGGTCCTGGGATGATGGACTAAACAAAGGAATCTAGGACAGAAACCGGCGACGTTTCTCGGGTTATATACTTGGTTGTACCAACCCATGCTGCCGTCGCGGGATGTCGGAAGGATTAAGCGGATAGCGTGAAAATTCCCATCCCAAGAACTCCATGTCGCTTGAGCTGCCATTGAATGGGTCACCACTCACCATGGATCATGGCATGCAAGGTCTCTTCTCTTGATACGACTCGCTTGACCAATACCACATCGTAGAAAAGACTAATGGATGCCACGATGTTACTCTGCCGTTGAGTCTTCCAAGGCTTTGGGCTCCCGATAGCGGGGCCTGAGGGTCTTCTAGAAATTTTTGGCAAAAAAGCTGGCTCCTGCCGTCCCATTGACTGTGACTCCTCTTTCTAATTTTAGGTAATCGTGCTGTTCACTGGCACTCCACTGAGACCACTGAATTCGAGGAGAGAATGCACCACAAGGCCGTTGAAAAAGCACCAAGGCATCAGCTACTGCTAGCGTTCAGTGTAAGCGAACCGTTACCACAGGCTTAGCGGGCTGGTTAGTATGAGATCCTTGCAGTAGTCCCGACGGCGGATGCCCACTTGAGGATACTGTACAGCGAAGCGAGCTTGTAGTGAGGCTTGTGATTGGCTAGAAAGACTGTTAAACCCCATTAGGTACAGTACTGGTCCCCAAATATTTACCATGATGGAGGGTTGTAGAGTGCATGTTCTGTTCATTGAATCAAGTAACGATGAGCCTAGACTCATACAGTAAGGTACGTATAGATCTATCTTCTTATTTCAAGTTCTTGCCACGGATTAGAGTTTGTTTCTTGTATCTGTATCCGTATCCTCTACGTCTATGGAGTCGTAGGATCGTAAACCCCGTCGGTGTGTAGTGTATTTTCATGAAACAGCCCCATGTTCTTGACGTGGAGATTTATCGCTGCCAGGAATCACGTTAGCGTCTCGAGTGACACACTTTTACCAGGTTCCTTTCTCGTCCCGAGGTCTTGCATCTTGGATTTCCATCCGGCCGGAGAGTTCGGGAACACATTTGCTTGAGCGAACGAGGCGAATGTGCCATTGCAGTTACCGCGCATCTGTTCGGTGACTCGGTTGACGAAAATGGCACTGCCGCACTGAGTCCGTACATGTAGTGTACCGTAGACAAGACCTGGAGGGTGTGAGAATAACACAACAACGCCTTCTCGTAGTAAAACAAGAGAATCCATACACCCAAAATGGTCTTTCCATACACATACCACGCAATCCACAATGCCACCTGGCTGTCAACATGGCCATCTGATACACTTTACCCGTACAAAAACGACAGTTTGCTGGGCATAAGCCCATCCCCCTAAACAGTAAATCTCGCGATATTTTTCTTGGCGTTGAGGTAGTGAAGAACAGCCAGGTTTGACTGTTGGATTGACTGGCATGAACCGGCTTTGGAAGAACTATAACGGGCTGGTATTTTGTACGAGAAAAGCGATGATCGCTGGCTGCCATTATGGACGGATGTTAAGATGGTACATGTATGTTTATAAGACTATAGTCTGTGTATAAATTCTCTGAAATAATCCTGGCATTAAAGCCACGTCCTAACAATAGACCCCAAAAAAGATTTATACACGCCTTAGAAATTAACTTTTTAGGCTATATAGGTTTCTTATTATATACCATATGTCTAGTCCCTTAAACGCATTCAAGAGATTAAGTATAAACGTATAAAGAGAATATTAAAAGCATATATAGAGATTCTTAAAGTTATATAGTTAGAGAAGTTGTTAAATATATATATAGAGATTATTAAAGGTAGTTATAGTTATATAAAGATTGTAAAAGGTATCACGTTATAGTTATAGAGATTCTAAAAGGTACCGTTATATATAGAGATTCTAAAAGGTATATATAGAGATTGTTAAAGGGGTATATAGAGATTATTAAAGGCGTATATAGAAATTGTTAAAGGCGTATATAGGGATTATAAAAGGCATAACTATATAGAGATTATTAAAGGCATATATAAATTATTTCACCTCCTATTTTTGGACTAATCTTCTGAAAAGGGTTGTCCGTTAAGGTGTTTTCATATTACTACTATTCTCGAAATAACTAAATCTCCAGTCTGTTTAACAAGTAGTAGCTAGAAGGTGAACAAGCTAATGTATAAAGATATTACCCCCGCCCCTTAAAGAGAAAAAGTAGGGACATAGGAAAGGAGAAGAAAAGGGGGCAAGGTGTATGTAGAAAAGAACGCAACGCAGGGGGACCTCCAAAATGATATGAAGAAAAGAAAACCACAACAGCTTCAGCCAGGAAGTCGCCAAAATGTCTACCACCTGCCCCACAACACAGCATACGGACCCGAACACACATAAATCTCCGGTCCTTCATCCACCAAGCATCATGGAGAAGTCTCTCACCACTCACATCCCTCCTTCCTTTTGTCTGCGCAGTCTCCCTTTCGCTTCCGCCGTCACTTCGTCAACATACCACTTCTCCACTTCGGGCTGGGACGGTATCTCTCTTTTGTCTTTCGCGACGAGTGCATCAAAATTGCAATAGATTTCTCCCTTCCAACAGCATGCTACGCAACGTGTGCCGGGAAGTCCGATGTTATCGCAAAACTTGTTCTCTAACTTGCATGCCTTGCATCGCAAAGCAGGGAGCGGGTCGGCGCGACAAACCCTCAGCCAGGTCATGATATAGTTTATAAACGAGGTTCGAAAATTGGGAGGTAGACCAGGGTACACGATAAAGCTTCCGAAGGTACGTCCTATAGGGCGGTTTTGCTTATCGACAGGGCCCTGGACGAGAACACCAGGCGGCTGGGTCGAGGGCGGGAGATCCGACCTTTTCCAAATGTTTTTCATGTCGGGGTAGTAGAAAGAGCCTCCACTTGTGTAGGCAATGTTGGTATTCTGCTGCGATATCTGCAACGCAGGCGGAGGCATCGGAGTCCATGACTGGCTGATATCACCGGACGCTGAGGATGGTTCAGGTATCATTGGGTTAGGTTGGCTGTTTTTATATCCATAGGTAAAGGTGGGTGTACTTTGGTAACTGCTAGGGGCTCGCGAGAAAAGGTTGTTGTTCTGACTACCACTGGTGTGTGCATCATACTGGTAGCCACTGTTATTGCTTCCTCCTTGGCCACCGGAGTTCCAGCTGCTGCTTCTGTTATTATCGGTGTGCCTGGACATGTTGAGGAACGAAGATGAGGTTGAGGCTGAGCAGAGGATTTGGTATGATGCTGGGGTTATGAGCTTCTCAGATGGACGTGCGAATAAGAAGGTCAGCATGTGGATTGTAAGGAAGAGAGGAGAATCAGAATCCGGTGCATTAGCTGGTTTATATACTCGTTCAAGGACCGCTGAAGAGTTGGTCGAGCGACGACGGTAAACCATGCGTGACTCGATGTCCCCCGACTTTCGACACACAGCTTTTCCATGGCGGTTCCATGATTGGTATGGTTCACATGTCTTGGGATGGTTTAAGATCTTTCATGGGCTCATCCGATAATCACGTACACGCGTTGAGTCATGGAAATAAAGGCCTTGTCGAAATCCATAATATACATTCCTAAGTAAATTCTTTTTCTTTTATGATTTTTGCTATCGCTGGCCCACGCGGCAATCCTCAATTGAAAAATCCCCAGCCAGACATAGTACCGTAGTCCACGAGTCCCCAGAGCATGATATACATATAAATCTCGCCTTATAGGCCTTGTAAAAAGTGGTAATATGTATTTAAATCTTGGTTAATACGCCTTCTAATCCGAGCATATAACGTACATGCATAGCGAGCGACGCATCATAGCGAGCGACGCACTTTTCACCAACCTCCCACCTTTCATATAAGTCAATCCAACCACACCACAC
>MU858382.1:0-17004 GCA_033297075.1 Rhypophila decipiens | reverse complement strand
GTGACAGTACTTACAGTACTTACCGCGTACAACCTCCTTTCCAACTGTCAAACCCCGTTAGGCGTCCGGCCTTGCAGTCTGTACCTACCCAGGTGCCAGGTTGTAACAAATTATATAATAGCTAGTTAGAACTAGAAAATAAAATAATATTATTCTTTTATTCTTTACCTAACGTTAACTTATTTAGTAGTTAGTATAATTTATATTATAATCTTATTATATAAAATAAAAAAATATTATAGACGTTATATTATATAAAGATTATTTAGTAAAACTTTATAAATAATTAAGTAACTATATAACTATAAGTAAACAGTAGTGATAAAACGGATATAGTTGTTTTCAGTAGGTGTTAAACAATATATATAGTGTTTCCTCCGAGACTGAATTCCCCCTTAGTCTTGACGCCTATTATCGTTACTCTTTAGCCCTAAGTGAATTTAGTTCGGTATATATAGTTAGTGTTTCACCCCGTATTTTCACACCTGCCTTGGTTGTGAATGCCAGAAATACATCTTGCATTGTCTCTATCTTATTTTCATCGTGGGACTTTCAGAAGCTCCTATATGAGCTTTGACGACTTGTGTGTTCCATTCTCCCCAGTCCTCCCATATGCCTCGTCCTGAAAATGGCGAGTAAGGTCGTCCTCAAATATTTGGCCCAGAACCGACTGTGTGGGCCGCCATGTCCCTCACACATGTACCAAAATAGAAAAGAAGAAAATAGGAAAGTAGAAAGCCCGTGCTATAACCAAACCGGAATCCTGAAATCTACCCAAGGCACCACTCATCTGCCGGCGGAGCATGGACACTAATAGCAGCTGTGGTAGCTGCTTCCTCTAGAGATATCACGACGACCCGGGGTACTGGGATCGTAGTCCATAGTTCTTGAGCTTTGGCTCCTGCATTCATGACCCGGACTTGGAGAACACTATCGCTTGATACTGCAATTCCTGTAGACCTGCGGCTCTTAATAGGGAGTAGACGAAGGTGCCCGACTGGGAGTTCGGTAATTGGGAGAAGACGAGGATGCTTGAGTGGACGTTCCACGGCGGTCACGGTCTGTCTTTATGATTCCTTGCTCAATAGCAAGATTGGGGTATCTTTGTAACAATTCCGTTAGATTATGCCGGGCCTCGGCATTTTTCATGCGGTCGACCGCGTCGGCTATTGTAGTGCGCTCAGACTTGTTTGGTGCACGCGAAATGGCAGCATTGCCTAGTTCCTGGATGAGGCTAGCTAGATGGTCACAAATCGATCAGCAAATGTTTCGCCATTCGATCTCGAGTCAGGGTGTAAGGCAGTTGTTTCCCCCACCTTTTGTTCGGTACCGGAACTCAAGATTGCGAAGGGACTCTTCTTGGGGTCATGGAAGCTGACCGGATTATACTTGCAATGTCGCCCGCCTGCCCGCGCATAACACCGGTCGAGTCTATTTGAGAAACCGCCTGTCAGCATCGGAATCTTGCAATAGTTTGCAAAATACGTTCGTTAGAACCTACCTCGTATAACAGTCAATATACCTCCCGTCCAATGCTCCTTCCGCGATAAGGGGCAGGTTATTGAGATTATGCGGTTCGGGCATTGAAGACCTGTCCCCAGTGTCCTCGTTGTTTTTCTTCGCATAGAAGCAGCAGACCTTGATGGTTCCAAGGTCTTCCGCGATCCTTCGGTCTTCTTCGACCCGCGTTTCGGTCAGATGCCTTTTATCCTCGACCTCGAGGGATTGGAAAATGAAATTGTACTGATCTGGTTCATCGTCTTCGGCGGTCTGTTGATAATAAAAAGAATGGATGACCTGATCCCAAGGTGTGATTGCACGTTTGTACCATCCCTCGTCAGATTTTCCTGGGCCCCCAGAGAATCCGTCGATCTCAACGCGAAAATAGAGGTGATCTGCCTCGTGGTTGAACTGAGATTTTCTTATAATTCTCACACGGTACTACTTTTCCGGTATCGCCTCAATGTACTTAACATCGGTTATGGTGTAACCGTCGTTGATCACATCGCCTTGTTGTCGATGATCGGGACTTTCATGCTCCCTCGCCGTCCGGGCATCGATCTCGACGGTGACTTCAAGTTTATCGTAAGCGTCGATGACGGCCATGTTGCGGGTGTGAATAGTAAAGTCGAAAGGGAAGTCCCAAGTGGTTGACCGAAAATAAAAACCCGAAAGCTAGGAAATTCATAATGGGCGGAGCGTGGCGATACCGTACCCCGATTGACTTCCGCGAAGGTGACAGGGGAGGAGAATAAAGGTGTAAAGAGAAGTTTCAAGGTGCGAAGTAATATTTGAAGACGTAGGGAGGAGTTCGCAATGCATCGGGCTCGGGATCGTCACACCTCAATTGAATTCCATGTAGGTTGCAAGAGAGACAAAAGACGAGCGAATCGCGATCAACGAAGGGGACAGAACCTGGAAGAAAGGAAAGGTTCAGGAAGGTGCTTGGAAAAGTAATAAAGTTTGCATTTTGAGGTGGCTGGAAAAGAAAGGTTAAAACAACAGTGGCGCTATACACCAACGCCAGGAGAAAGTATAATACAAAAAAACTTTAAACAGCTGGGAAGCAGGTGATGGCAGATCAGCTTCATCTCGTTATCGTCCGCACCTTCTGACTCACAGCCCCACCAACGGTCACCTAACCTCTGGATACCAGATGGCTCGTGACCCCAGGATGGATTGCTCGGCCAATCGAAAAAGGGAAGTCGAGCCTACCAAGGGCGTGTAATTCCGATGGCGGGTTCGGGGTTTCGACTCTCTGTTTCAAGAACAAACGTGTCGTGAGTTGAGCTGATACCAACTTACAGAAAACCTTGGTTGAAGACCATTTTGTAGAGACAGATGGCGCCAGATGGAGGAAGAGCTTCATAAAAGGTTGATGACGAGAGAGTGGGGGAGAACCGCGAATTGTCCCATTCTGGTTTGTGATAGTAATTACAGGATTTGTGGTCCTTGTCTTGAAGAAACCTAAAAGCTTTTCCCAAGACATATAATTTTTTTACAACACTGGTGTGGACCGAGAAACGCGCTGTGTCCAAAAGAGAACTGGTATAATATATCTGGTACTAAACTTATTGAATAAGGTGGTTCGCCTTCTAGACTCATCATTCAGCCCCCCATGCGTTGCCGTCCAAAGCTAGCACACGGGAGTGCGGCCTGCTTTGCTTCTTTCGGCCCATTCAACCCTGCATCCTCTATCCCGAGTCCTCTATCAGGATGGCGATTGGCGGCTCGTGGTCCAGGGTGCGTGAACTCCGGCTGCTACCTTCGGATTCCGGGTAGTCCGGCCAGAGATCGTCAGGCCTCGCTCGCTTGGCGCTCGGATTGAGCTGCCGCTGAACCGCGGAGCTGAGAGCTGAGGCAGAAGGTACAAACGATCCTTGAATCGGAATGATACGTGTCTGGTGCCGGGACTGAGATGTTGCGACTGGTTGTGGCTGCCGCTGTCCTGTCATTGTAGCGTCTGCATGTTGTTCAAGCTCAAGTAGGATCTTTATCGTCTTCTTGCGCTCTTCTACTGACATACGACTGTATGCCTCGAAGACCTTGCGTTGTTCCTCAGATGGATTCAAGTTCAGAGCGGCTCCAGTTTCGGTGATCGGATTGACCGTGTTGCCGCCTGCTGAGAGCTGGGCGCTCGGTATGATACGTTCTCTGACCAGTCCGGCTATTTTTGAAATGTTGACTGTCAGTTCGTAAAGCCTCTTCAGTGGTATCTTGTGAAGAGGGCAGGGTGAGTGGAATCACTATATTACCTTTGGTGCGATAGAGAAGTCTGATGATGGCAAAGGGTCGCTTCTGGGGATCTTGGAAACTGCCTGGAATATACCCGTACTGTTCATCGGGAACCGACCCATGGAACTCGCCAAACCTATGCGAGTAATTATCAGCACTCGTGTCCAAGGGAAAGAGAATTCCTGACATAGCCCCATCTCCTTGCTCTCCCCCTTTCTCAGGGTTGTGGTCAAATTGCAGAGACAACAAGGAGGCTTGAATGAGAACCGTGACTACTCTAACACATAGTTATCGAGCCATACTCAATTGCAGACTGACCTGGCCTGCAAAAACACCAACTGGTTTGTAGTCGACGATGTGGGAAGTTCTGTAAAACTCCCCTTTTTCGTACGGAAGGCCGGCCAAGTTCAGGGCTCCGTTTGTAGCATCATTGGCCCAATGCCCCAGAAGGGGATGAGAGCAGTAATTGGGCAATGTGTACTAGGAAAGTAGATTTATTGTGTGTAATAGTTGGCCCCCTTTCCTTTTAATGCTCTCTTTGATATCCTAGGAGATGTTGAGGGTGGCGGGTTTCCCAACTTCCTATTCTAGGTTTGCCAGATCTCGTTGCTGTTTGGTGTTGTATAGTACTATTCGAGCTGTATAACTCCGGGTTTTTCCCGGTTTCTCTGCTGCTCTTGGAGCTCCGTGTCAGTTAGATGGCTGGTTCCTTCTTGAGACTTATTGATTTCGAGACGCTGGAATTCGAAGGTGTGTTTAGTTGGGATGCTGTTAATATCCTCTTTGTAAAAAGAGGAATGAATGACTTTGTTCCAACTTGTAAACTTTTTCTATCTGTGGTCCGACTTGCCGGGCCCCACGGGTAGGGTATCAATGACTGCCCTGCAATAAAGGTCTGGATTCGCCGAATGGTTGGGTTTGCCCCGGTTTATTCGGATCCAGAATACCTGCCCCGGAACTGCTTCGATATACTTTGTCACGATTCTCGTATAACCGTTATTGGTGGTCTCGGGCTGGTTTCGAAGGCCAGGATCATCATATTCCGTCAATGGGGCCCCTTTCCTTCCCTCGGGTTCGACAGTGACCTCAAGGTCAGGAATACCATCAATATTGACCATTTTTGAAACAAAGAAGAGAGGCCGTTGCGTGGAAATATATCCGTGCCTAACACTGAAACCCCAGGTCAGCATGTAGAAAGAAGCTTTGAGGGCGTTAAAGTGGATTCTGGAAGCGTCGAGAGAAAGCTCGCGACGCCCGTTCCGGCGATGCGCTCCCCCGTTGGGCGCGTACGACGGATGCAGTGCGGGTGAAAGGAGGCTGGAGGCGTGTGGTGAGAGTTGACAACGCGTCAAGTTCACAATCCTCACACCCTACTTTAACAGATCCATATGGGTGGAGATAAGAAAGAGCGATGTAGAAGAAGAAAGGGAAGAATTCGCGGGGTACTCAAACGTTAAGAGCCCTCAAGATTCCTCAAACACGGAAGACTGAACTTTGAACAGCCGGAAGAGAGGTGGCAATCGCAGTCTCGCAGATCGGTTCGATCTCGGGAATATCCGCAGCTCCATCCGGTGAATCATCACTGGCTTTTGGTTTGCGAATGGAGTAAGAACCCTTAGCAAAACTGAACTGATCAATCCACAAGGCACCCACCGTCCATACGGCCTGCTATCAAACGGATTGCGTCGAAGAATTACATGCTATAATGCTGTGGATTGGCCATTCTAGATGGCGAGTGACTACCTGAAGCACAAAGCACACCCAAAGAACGGCCAGAACACCAAAAGCTGAACCTGTGTGAGATTGAGATCACGCTGGGCATCAGGTAGATGGCGGAATTCGTGGCTTAGAGGGGAGCCCAACTGGCCGGGCAATCTCCTCTTGGAACAGTATTTTGGATGCATTGTTGGCACAATGTAGGCAGAGCACTGGCATGAACAAGTTTGACTGATTTATTTATATTTTAAGAAGAAAGAGTAGGGAAAAGAGCGAGTTATATAGTGTTTATCATTTACGGGTATAACAGAACACTATTAACACCCTAGGTAAATAAAACAGGACAAGGAAATTACTATAAATAATTTCACTTTAAATAAAGGATCCTTTGCTCTTTTATGTTAAGGTTTTAAAAGTATGTACTTTACAATATCATACAAATTTGCCAACGGTCATATATTACTATATCGCCGATGTGAAATAACGTTCTAGTGTAAGGAGTAATCCACGTTTGAGAATCGAGATTAGAAAGCCTAAAGACTAGAGATACATGCTGGTGAAAGGGATGGTCCAAGTCTCAGGTAAAGACTGTATTTTGGGACTTCTTTCCTACATAGCCCTCAATGATCAGGATCTCCGCGCTATATATTAGGTATCCTGATTTCCGCGTATTGCCAATTTGCCAAATCCCAGGCCACCAACATTTCCTCATAATTACTCACAGATTCCCAAACTGTTTGTCTTGTCTCGATCTACTCGTCATCTGTTAGGTCAATCTGAACCCTCCCATTGCCCAGCCTGCGCGTCTTATACTGCCCGGCAGAACGGGGAGTGTCACTATTTCCAGATCCACTCGGAGACTCAGACCTGTCCCGCCTAACACGACGACGCTGACTGCCAGGGGTGACAGTCGAAGGAGCCCTGGATGCACGGCTACCATTCGGAGACTCGGACCTCTCCCGCCTAACATGACGACGCTGACTGCGAGGGGTGACAGCTGATGGAGCCCTTGATCTACGGCTACCATTTCCTCTCTCCTCCAAGAGCTGTTGGGCAAGTCTTCTGACTTCTTCCTCGCTCATTTCGCGGACGATATCTGCGGGAGCCGGGCTGCCCTCCAGGAGTACGGGACTCTGCTCTCTGGGTCTCTGTGTCCTCCGAAGGCGTGGAAGAATGCCTTCCTGGATAAGGCCCTCTGCAATGGTAACCAAAAGTCAGCCACAGTGTACTCATCATATGCGCCGAGTCTGATGCCAAAATACCTCTAGATCTGTATCGGAATTCGAATACAGCAAATGGACGTTTCTCCTCGTCGAGGTCCATGACACGGGTGAAAGGTATTCCGTTCGTGTCGGGCTCGGTATCAAATCTGAAAGAGCAAGGGGAGGTCAGTAACGTATGGGCTATAAAACAGTTGGATGGATTGGACAAGCTTACCCAACAGCACAGTCGATTGTTTTGCCCTTTAAAGCTTCTTCCGGGACTGTGCCAACTTCGGTATCATCTGGGGCATCAACTTGCACTCCCGGATCCGAGACATCCAAATGCCTCATGTGAAAGCATTCAAGGCGCAAGACCCCCATTTCCCGAACTCTCTCGCGTTGGCTGTTGATCTCCTCTGGTGACGCATTTCCCGCTTCATCTAATCACCCAACCCACACGTGTGTTAGCTCAGCCGCCCCAAGCACGATCACGTTCTTCACAGAAAGAGCCGTCGTCATCTGGCCTAGCAGGTTGGTACTAACCAGTCTGGATATTCTTGAAGCGCAACCAGTGCGTCTGAGCCCCTGCGTTGCTTCCAGCCCTGCCCGAAATGAGATGCGGTATGGCGACATCCCAGGTGACCGCCCGGGGAACACCGTCGTCATTCCGGCAAGCGCGACTCTGGAAGCCATCGACGTAGACCTGGATGAAAATCCCCGAGGCTTGCTTCTCGCGAATGAACTCAGGACGACGCTTGAAGCGGAAGTTGAAAGGCGCGCCCGGCTTGGCCACGATGTACTTGACCGCGTGAGGCCTGTACAGAGTCTTTTTCGATTTGGCTGCCTCACTAGCGCGTTTGTAGGCCTTGTCCCACCGGTGGTAGTCGTGTTTGGAGGTGTTGGCGAGACTGGTGTCGTGAAAGGGAGGGTTGTACTCCGTGGCTTGGACGCCGTCGACCTCGATGGTCGCTTCTAGACCGGGGACGCCGTCGATTATTGCCATGCTTGTCCTTTCTGTTTGATGAGAATGAATTGGTAAGTTGTGTTTATGTCGTCGGCATTAATGCTGTCGGTAGGAATTGCAAAGAACGCGGAATTCGAGTTTCTTGGTTTGAAGTCCTGCTCGGTAAAAGAAAAGTCGGAAGGAGCGGGACAGGATGTAGTCCCATTAGTCGCGGCGGAAACTTTGCAGATACCGCGCGGGTCATGTTTCGAGAATTTTGCGGGGCAGTAGCAAGTGCTTGGGCTTATCTATAAGGCTCTGTTCGATTGTTTGAAATCCAGATAAAATATGAATCACCTGGGAAACCGCAGCTGCACAAATTCCGACCAAAGTTGTGTGGACGTTGAGGCGAGATGAAATTGGCAAACGGAGAGAGGGCCCGCGCGGCTATGCTACCCCGGCGTGCGTTTACCGGCATAAGGTGGGACTGCATTGTTTCTATCGTACTCAAGATGCTCAACTCGAAAGAAGTATGTGCTTGTAATTGACCTTTCGCTGCCGGGCTAGCTGTTGCATGAGGCCAATACGTGCTCACCTGTGGGAAGGCCTTCGATCGAAAACACAAGTGGTTCGGAACCTGTGCGCAGTGATGATCCCGTACGGTGATGAACTGACTGAATAGAATAAACGGGCTTACGATATTTGTGCAAGCGATAATATATACAATAAAGAAATCGACGCAATGAATGAATTTTCTAGACAATTGAATATTAGATTTGATTCTTCAAGCCCAAATCACTTGAGGCGGCATACTGAACTACCAAGGATAAGACCCAAGACGCTACTAAGAAAGGGCTTATAATTACCAGTCGTGACACATTGCCTAAATACTGGCCCCGGATTACCATAGTTCTGTTCAAGTTGACTTTCAGCAGTCTCGACAAATATCCTTCACTGACAACAGGATTAGTAACAAATAACAAACAGCATGTGATGTACGAGGTAGGGGACGCATCTTATATGTGAGAAGTGATCCAGTTCGGCAAGAAATCCATAATGTCTATTAGTAGCTTCCTCCTCCCTCCGACTCTGGGGTACATCATCCCTCTTCCCATGGCAAAAGGAATCAGTCAGAGCAACGCCCCAAATCAGACCAGCGAGTCCTGAAGCAAATCTTCCAGCCTTATACAACTCTTACCAAGCCCGCTTACCCAATGCGTCTGCGCTTGGCATGTTCTTCGGGGAACTGCTCAGCTTCCCACTGACCGCGCAGGTTCACTTTCCTCGGCACTCCATCGGGAACACCCTGGACCCACTCGAAGCAGACGTTCCACTCGGGATGGTTCTCCCAGATCGTCTTCATCATTTCCATCGACTTCTTCTCCATATCGTGAGGAATTGCGCGGCCTGTTCCCATGCCCAAGCCGTGTCTGAGAAAGTGGAGAATTTTAGATGAGCCTTGTTGAAATGCGACATCGATCGGCGAGTAGCCAGCATTATCCGGTGACATCTCACATCCTCCCTGAGACAAGAACAAGGCCTTGAATGCCTCGACGTTGTCGAGCATGGCGGCGATGTGGGCAGGTGTCTTGCCAAAGAAACCAACAGCATCGGGGGCCAGACCGCGTTCGTTGACGAGGTAGTTGATGACTCGCTCGGCGTTATATCTGGCAGCGTAGTGGACCGGAGTCCAGCCCTGGTAGTCCATCGCGGTGATGTGAGATCCGAGACCGATCATGAATTCGACGTACTTGACATCGTTGTGGCGGCAGGATATTAAAGCGACGTTGCGTCCGTCTTTGTCACGCTGGTTGAAGATTTCCGAGTTCAAGGACCATTGCTGCCGAAAGATGCTCTTCTTCCTGTCGATGAAGTACTCCACTGTTGCTTTTTGTTAGCCTCGCATGTATCTCTTTTGCTTTGGGTTGGGGACTTATTCAGTAGTTCAGATGCTTACCTGAGTGTCCATTCAACACTGCCAGATGCAAGGCAGTCATTCCTGAATCTCTGGTCTTTACCGTGTGAATCACGGCCCCTTCTGTAACGTCATTTCTCTCCGCGACCTTCCTCACCATAATAGCCATCGTGGGAAAATCACCCGCTCGGGCTGAGTCCAGCAGACACTCAGCCTCTTGAGCTGTGATTTTGAGAGGAGGCATTGGGCCAGCGATCCTTGATTGTGCGTATTTGCGCTGATGGATAGCTGTTAGGAAATAAATATGGAAAATTCGTGTTGCAAAATGATTGCTTGCCAGAAACGTGATAGACAGACGCGAAAACGGCAAACCAAGTTACCAAGAGAGTCCAAGGCCCAAGACAAAGACACCGAGTAATGAATTGGCAGGCTAAGACATTGGGAAGCGTGAAGGGAATCAAGAATCATGCACCGAGTCCGAGTGGCCTGAGAGAAAAGGTGAGAGAAGCATTACAGCCCACCGTCGCTTTTGGGACCGGAAGGTGACTGGATTCGACACAACGAGGCGCTGGCCAGAGCGACGACGTGGTCCGTCTGGTATAGTCGAGGACCCACCACATCCACCAGGCTATCCTTTCGTGTAATTCCCTGTAATTGGTTGATCTGGTTGTTTTGTATGTTATGGAGGGGCTTTGTTCTCATCTCATGTTGTTGGTCTCATTTCTGGTTAGACATTCGATAGGTCACCATAGCTCCAGCCGCCTGGATGGCAGGTACTTACCGTTATGGCGGAATGAAAACAAGATCAACGGAATTACCAATAAAGTTCAATGGCGAGGAAATTCATGTTTCTCCTTCCTTGCCACTTTGATCCCTTCAGCCTTATAATCTTATCCCTTTGGGTAGGGAATAACAGGGATCATGGGGGGGACCTTAGACTAGTAGACCCTCGAAAAGGCTCACCTATATTCAGATCATACAAGGTTGCCTTATCTTCTTTTGGTATTACATCCCAAGCTTGTAACTTCAACGGTTTCTACAAAGTTCATCACAACCATCATCACTCACCTTGGAGAATAGTGGGGCACGAAGCTCACACCTAGGTGTGATTTGCTGCCTGAATAAGTGGGCCCATGGTGGACCGCGAAGTCTTGGCGTCCCACCTTTCAGACTTCAATGTCATGTCATCAACGCGTCTCGAATCGCGACCCAAAATATTGGATGACAACGATCGATGCAAACCTGCCGCCAACACTTGTCGCTTTGTCTCAATCACGATTGGCTAAACGCAGTGTTGCGCGCTGCTGTGTAAGTTACCTTTCAAGCGTCCTGCTGTGAGGTGAGGGGTTCATTCACGTCACCCTCGGATTGCCATCGGTGAGTCTCCTCAACCATCATCTTCACCGCCATCCATTCATCTCACACCCATCTGAGAACATACTTCCCACCAACACACATCCCCTTCAACCACCCCGCCACAGAAGCTTTCATTTCCACGGTGCGCGCCCCTCTCTCCGATACCATTCGCCGGGTTTCATCTTCCAGTTGTAACGCCCCGGGAAATCCCACCTATGTTAGTTTAACCTTGAGACACATTCTCATTGTGTACATAGCAGAAGCTTATTTCCGTACAGGCGCACAGGCACGACAGTAATGTGTTTCCATTCCGACCTCTATTAGAAGCATTGTCCCTGTCGATCTTCGGAGTAGTGCCACACCAAGGTCTCTGGCCCATTGTGAAAGGGCACTCCACTGGCCTAGTCTGATACCGGTATCCGTTTCACCGCGTCAAGGCGGCCCGCTATCCTCGGACATTATTTGGAACTTTACCTGCACGTGCCCGGCCGTCACCAAGGGGAGCTGATCAGTCGTAGACTGATTTGTCACGGAGATTCGATCCTATTCTGGCGCATAAAATGCAAGTTAGAGCGCAAGCTTGCTGAGAGCCACAACCGAGGACCCCGGAGTCGAGTTCCAAGAACCCAGGATGTCTGACCATGAATCATGGCGTCCGTTGCCGGTCGCTGTTCCCGGCTTACCGAATTTGCTGGTGTCCACGACATTCGCGGCCGACTCGTACAAAATCCGCTTGACCGACCTAGCTAACGTATGGCTGGAGAGCATGGACAGAAAGCCTATCGTCAAGAGAGGGCTTGTGGAAGACACGAGCATCGACCCATCTGATGGTCCCGACAACATTCGCAGGATGCTCGCTTTGATTCGGGCAGCCTTTGACCCAAGCGACCCAGAACACAGCACTACCTCCATGACATTGGGGCAGGATGACAAAGGCGGTGATGATGCCCCTTTGGTGATACATCTTACCTGCATCCTCCCCAAACCCCTAAAGCCTTTCAAGTGGCCTATGCACCTGGCCAAGTGTCCACAAACTAGTCTCACCACGCAGCTTGTACTTCCATTGATACAAGCCCACCAAATCAGATCACGAGAGATTGACAGCCTGGTCACCGCATTGAAGGAGAAGGACGCTGTGATCAACAGGCTCGTCGACAAACTCGACGCCAGTGGGGTTAGTCTAGAGTACGTTTTCAACGCCCTCTCGGGTAAGCGGCGGGTT
This sequence comes from Rhypophila decipiens, assembly GCA_033297075.1. Classification (NCBI taxonomy): domain Eukaryota; kingdom Fungi; phylum Ascomycota; class Sordariomycetes; order Sordariales; family Naviculisporaceae; genus Rhypophila; species Rhypophila decipiens. The sequence goes on along the minus strand of MU858382.1, from coordinate 4,915 downwards.
ACGAGAGAGATGGCCGACGAGAAAGTGAAGGGACTTGCGCCCTTCCGGGAGGCTGACTTCAAGTCTGGGATGGGCGGTCTGCAGGCTGCGGCCGAACCGTCAGATGTGCCGTCTCTCCTGGACAATGTATTTGGAGGTACAGGTCTCAAATACAAGCCAGACCAGGACCTCGAAGCTTCGTCCATCCTCAGTGACTGGTGGACCAGGCTGGGGAAGGGCAAGAAGGTGGTTTTCGGGAATCCACCAACATCAAAGACCGCTAATATTCCCTCGTCCATTCCCGAGCCAGAATCCAAGAAAGGGGAAGAGGACGATGACGGCTTTCAAGTACAGGCCACACCTCCGGGGCTCTCGTCTAGGGGGAAACGACAGTCGCCTCCCCGGCCAGCGAAAGACGATGACGACACGACATCAGACGGAGAAAGCGAATCACAGATCCCGGATAGCGTCCCCGTGCCGCCCAAGGCAACATCCAGCAAACCTTTTGGTGCAAGACTTGGAACCATAGGCGGCCACAAAGCCATCCAGTCATCCGACGAGTCGCCGCCTCCTGCTGCACAGCCCCAGAAGAACGATGACTCCGACACAGCTTCGGATACAGCTTCGGACATTGACGGTGACAAGGTGACGGACCCTTCGCCTCCGAAGCCAGCAAAACGTGGAGCTCTGGGACGGATCGGTGGAAAGGCTCGAGCAAAGACACCCCCCAAGCCATCGCGATCACCAACTCCACCCACCCCAGAGAAGAAGGATACCACCCCAGCAAGAAAACACAGGATAGGTGTTATCGGCAGGAAAAGACCGACACCCGAGCCAGCGAGCCATCCAGATAGCGACAGCGAGGATGGGAGAGGAAGGAGCAGCAAGACTGCTCCCGCCCCTGCGGTCAAGGAACGCAAAAGAGAGACGTCCAAGGAGCGGGCAGATCGGAAGAGGCTGGAGCTTGAGGAAGAGATTCGGAAGAAGGCCGCCCTCGGACCAGCAAAGAAGAAAAGAAAGTTCTAGCGGACCCTTTACTTGCTGGGACAGCCGACATCACACTCGACGTCTGCCCCTTTGTTTTACCATGTTGCTTCAGCTGCTATAAAAGAGCTTAGGAGAACGGCCATGTAAGGAAAGCATCTTGATGTTTATTTTTGTTTACTACTTGATTTCTGTTCCATTTTCTTGTTGTTAGGAATGTTCATCAACGCGAAATACACCTGGGAACTCTTGCGCTAGGCCTCAAACTTGTACGAATGCTCGCTCCATTCACCGGTATACCCCCAGCCTATCCCAAGTTCGAGCTCAAGCTAGCTAACTAGTCAAGCCAGCCACGATCATCTTTACAATCCCATCAACTCCAACCTCTAAAATCACTCGTACATTCCAAGTCCAGATCCTCCTCAATCACATTGAGGCAATACGCCTGTCGTCGTCTTCCACCAGGACTGACGACGTCTATATCTCTGGCCTGAATATTCGAACAAAGCGTCGGACTACTACAAGCCAAAGCAGCAACGAGCGGCTCAAATTTCTTGCTCGTCGTGCCCTTGAACCCCCGAAAGAAAATATCCTCCATCCTCAAGCGGCTAGGAAATTCCCGACAAAGAGTCAAGTTCTTCTGCCCATAACACTGCGTTATCTCAATAGCGTAGTCTACATTCTCTAGCGTGAAGTCCTCGAAGGTGACGTTGCGGACGTAGCCACTCCCTCCACCACCTTGGAGATCGGGCGACATGGGGGATGGTATGTCCGGCCAGACCTTGATTCGTGCCCCGTTGGAACTGTTTATCATTGTGATGTTGCTTGCGTGGATGGAGGATATTATATCGTGCTGGGAGGGATATTGCCCTAGGGAGCCGATGCTTATCCCGTGCGAGCCGGTGCAAGTGAGGGATTGGAGGAGGATGTTTGTGCTGTTTGGTTTTAGGGATACGCAATCTGTTGGATGGAAAGATTGTTAGCTTTCCTTTTCTCCTGTGGGGTGTTATTTGGTTGTTTGGGGGCTTGGTTTGTCTTGTTGTTAGGATGGTTATTATGGTCTGGCAGTTGTTGCTCGGTCATTGTACCGGGATCTGCTCTTTCGGGAGGAGATAATGTCTGACGGTTCCCTCACTCCTGACTGCCTTAACCAAGGATGCCTGTGGGACACACGTCTGTTCTGCTTCATGCAGTGACTGCGCATATGTGCGACGCTTGTCTGGATCATGTACCCCGGGTCTCTTCCTTCCATGTATCGATGTGGTATATCGACATCCGGGTTTGTCGGTCGGTATCTTGCATACATGCCTTGGAGACAAGCGAAGGAAACTGTACCCACTTCAAGAAAGGAAAATATCATGTACATACCATCGCCATTGTCAACAACCGATTTCATGATGGTAATATCCTCACTCCGATAGGTATCCCATCCGTCACTGTTCGCCGCCTTGTTCTCGTTGAGACTGCCGCCTCCAATGTTGATGTTGTTAAAGACCACATTGCTCGCGTTGGCAACGAAATGGAAGTACTGTGGGCTATGTCGGAGGTTCAGGTCGGAGAATACACTGTCCCTCAGACCGTCGATGCCGATCAGGACGGGCCGCAGTGTGTAGATGTCCTTTGCGTATGTGTCGTACCAGACCTGCCCGTTTCCGTACAACGTTCCACCTATGCATGGTTTGGTTACTGCGTTAGCTTAGGTTGGCTACTTTATGCTTGTGTAAGTGAGGCCCTGTGCATTTATTGACTCAAGTGTTTTAGCTATGGCATGCGCGAATTGCAGATTGTCATCTTGTCTTGCTTGTCAGAGCTTGTCAAGCCAGGCAGAAGCGAAAACCCCAAACACAACATCTCTGTTGTACATGCTCCGCACGGGGCCTCCCATGGTATAACACTGCAGAGAGCTGGGTGACACTTCGGAGATATTCTTATGCAGTGACACCTCCTGTGCATCAGCGGGAGGCTACGCTTGGCCCCGAGAGCTTAAACTGATGTGGGAGAATAGCTCTAGATAGGGAAAGTTACACCTCGGCCGGAGGACTCATCGGAGATGGTCACAGCGTCGCGTGTCAGGGCACGGTGTAGGCCTGCTGCTTGCCACTTGGAAGACGTTTCAGGTGTAAGACGCGGACTAGATGAGGGCCGTTGTGTGGCTGGCTGGGCTGGGTACGGCCGGGAAGTACAATGACTTCAAGTTGAGGAGGCAAATTCAAGGAAGGTGAGAAGAGGCTGAGGGCTTTGGTCAAGATTGCAGAACTTACCTCCATAGATCCACACGTCTTCGCCACCAAGTTTAAAGAACGATGTCACGTTCTGGAAGCCGAAACGAAACGAGTTGGCTTGCCAGTATTCGATGTCGTTGGTGAATTGGATGTGACCTTGGATGTCTAGATTAGGTTTGTCAGCCGGACACATCAACGAAGTCAGTAGTAAATGAGGCTGAGAAAACCTGAGGGTTTCAAATTGGTGGTGGACCTGGCTCGGTACCACAGCAGCGGACATTTGACCTTAATTCAACCTGTTACACCCAAGTTTGTACGAATAACTGAAAGACTGGGTTGGATCAATGGGCCACCGAGGACATGCTGCCTAACCACAGTGCCACATGTGCATGCTCGTCATCTCTGCTTACCTATATCAATCCTCCTCAGAAACGTCAAATCCATGGCCGTGCCAATGGTGTATGTCTCTCCACGCGGGAAAAGCACATGGCCGCCGTCGTTACAGTCCCACAGCGCGAAGAGGACGGAAAAGGAGTCGTCCGTCACCCCGTCTCCGTGCGTGTTGACGATGCACAGCTTGCCTGATCGCTGCAGTGGATAGGGGAAGGGTACTCGGGGCTGGTAGGGGCTGGGTAGGAGAACTGGACGAGGGGATGGTTCATAGCTGATGGCAGCACCGGCTAGGCTGAATGATGATAGGATCAAGTTGATAGGTTTCATTTTGCTGATATCGCGAACTATTGTTCACGTTCAGAGGCAGGCCAAAACGAAACGTAGTCTTGGATGAGCGGCGCGTGTACTATGATGATGTCCGGCTAAGTTCATACAGCTAAAGAGCTTCGAAATGCTATGGTAGCATGTCAACCCTCCAGAGCTCCTGCTCGGTACTATCGCCATTGTCCACAATCTGCCGTACAGCCTGAATATGACAGTTAACAGACGTGATTCTCATTGCCGACGTACGACAAAGCTCAATTGTGAAAACTCTTTTCGCTCATATCGTTGCTGACTCTTAGAAGTCTTGCTGCCCGCATCGGGCATAAAATAGTACAGTACTACCGAAGACGAGGCGCATGTTCTAAAAGACTTAATATCCCAGATACACAAACGAATATCCAAGTATGCTCTTGATTTTGGTTTCCAAAAATTACTAATTTTAACAAAAACTCAAGGCCCCCGAAGGGGCCCTGAGAAAAGCCTCTTACGGCTTTTTTTGTTGTTGTGATTAATGGTCGTGCCCGGGATTTGAACCGACACCCTCCCCAATGTTAGAGGAGGATGCTGCAGGCCGGAGGGGTACAGGGGAATTACTTGAGCCGCCGTAGGTGGCCGTTGAGCTATGCCCAACTCATCTCTGCTGTCGCCATCCCCTCTCGGTTGAAAGTGGTCGCTGGAAATCGAGCTTATAAGGTCACGCGCCCGGTTGTCCCGAGGTCTTGTCAGATAATGCCCACGAGCGCAGGCAAGTCAGGTAATTGAGTTGCAGCGATTTTCAGACTTTCCAACTTGTCAATGGCTCTGCATCTGCAGGGTGACTGCTTCCTGCTTGCTTCTAGTACCTTTGCCTCTTTGAGGGCAACGTATGGATGGATGGATGGAATTTATTTCGCCCGGAGGCACTGAGCCTAAAGGGCTTATGCACGCTAACTACATTCGGTTCATCCAAATCCGCCATTATCTCGTCCAAGCCCTCTACTTTTTCACCTCTAGATCACCCGATGCCTCTTTTC
>MU858381.1:0-17056 GCA_033297075.1 Rhypophila decipiens | reverse complement strand
CGATGTGACGAGTGTGGATTTGTCATCCGTACTATCCGGGGCATCCAAGGGCATTGCCGAGAGGAACACGGATGGGAAAATGATTGGAAAAGGGGAGGTACAATGGCTGTGATGCACGAAGTTGCACTTCTACGTACGGAGGTCTCGGCACTACGAAAGGCCAATGAGGACCTTAGCAAGCGACGAAGAGCCAAAAAGACACGTGTTCGGCTTGGAGGGTCACTTACTGTACAAGAGGCACATGATCTACTGGATCAGAAAGCCGTAGATGAGCAGGTAACGCAGGAAACACAGGAGAATGGTGGTAGTGCAGGGGGGTCTCGTACAAAGATTCGATGCTGTGGAGTATGCGGCAAGCCTGGCCATAATGCACGCACGTGCAAGGAGGCTGAAGAATTGTCTGATTCATCGGTTTCTGGTTCAGTTATTGTTATTTCCTAATATTGTGGTTGTGTAATTGAGGATAGTTATCGTGGGGTGGGAGAAAAGTGGCGGCTCGCTTGTTTTGGCGGCTCGCTTATCACAAACGTTACTCAAAATGCATCTCCGTACCACCGCCCTCCTCCCAGCCATCCTGCTCCTCATCAACCCAGTGACATCCACCATTGTTCAAAAGCCTCGACCAGGTTTCGACCGTATCCCCGCTGGGTTGGTAACCGAGAACCACTTCAACGTGTGCGAACAGACTCCGACATATCTCCCAGTTCTCGAATATACCTGTTGGATATGATGCTGCCATTCGTTCGACAAACTGCTGTTGGAACGTATCCTGCTCCCCATATACTTCTAGCCACCTTCTTGTCGAGAGCTGCACAAGCCCGTGCATCTCAAACGTCCCACCATTCTCCGTCGTATCGATAAGACAGTATTCGCTTAGCATCGCTATATCATCTTCAAATCCGTCCCCTGCCCTATATCCCATAAGGCTAATTCGGCCTCCACCCATAGTACTGATATCATTCAATTTCCTGCCTCTAACCTTATCTGCAACGGGCTGACGATGAAATAGGCGCCGAATTCGAAGGCGACGTAGCGATTCTAGCAGGCCACCAGCATCACCGTGTCTCCTGTCTCCAGTCTCGTTTACACTCCTTCCTTGTATCGCGTCCATGCTGATGTTGGAGGTGTTCAGAACCCAATCAGGGATGCCTTGTCGGTCAAAAAAGCTCATGAGCGATAGCAGGTTCGCCGCGGACGGTCGCTTGGACCGGATATGATCAAAGGATATCTGCCATGCCCTGGTAACATTGCCGCTATTAATCGTGAGCGTGCCTAAACCCCACCTGCACATTCACGTGGGATATGAGAGCCACCAAGATAGTTTCTAGGTAGTGGGCCTTCTTTCAAGGGTATTAGTTAATGAAAAGACATCAGCTAATACCTCTCACCCTATCATATTCACCGGCGATGTATCAGTCAAAGACAGCAAACCCACACTCATCCCCGACTTCCAGCACCTATCCTGTTTCGTCGGGGGCATGTTCGGCCTCGCTGGAGCTGCTCGAACTTCCCGATCACGTCTCGGCTGGCGAGCAAATCACGCGGGGCTGCGTATGGGCGTACGCTGGTACACCTACAGGTATTATGCCCGAGGTTTTTACACTCATCACCTGCCTATCACTTGACTCGTGCCCCTGGGATGAGGCACGCTGGCACCGCGACGGTGACAAGCGGCTTGCCAAAGGATATTCTGCCGTGAATACGGATTACTGGAGCCACTACCAACACCAGAACGAGCATGGGGATCCATATCGATGGACTTCATCACCAAGCTTCCAGAATCAGAAGCACCAGACGGAACAGGCACGAAGTACGATGCAATTTGGGTCGTCGTGGACCGACTCACCAAATGGGCATACTTCCTGCCATGGAAAGAGACAACGACCGCTGAACAACTCTCATACCTTTTCGAACGACACATCGTCAGCCATCACGGGCTGCCGGACGACATCACGTCAGACCGAGACAAGTTGTTCACATCCAAGGTTTGGCAAGCACTTATGAAACGACTGGACGTCAAGTCAGAGCGGTGAGCCCAGTCCGGCTTTAGCTGCATCATAGCCTTCAAAGGAGCAACAAGCAGTGGCGCAGGAGCGCGGCTTGGGCTTCTGCATCTGGGTTATAAACGCGGTGGACTCCAGAAATGGCGTCTGTAGCATGGTGAGTCTTTACCTCTAGAAAACGGCTCCTTAAGAGCCACAGATGGCTCCGCCTGGAGTGAGAGCGTGTGCAGTTCAACCCACTACCAACATCTTCGGACAAAAGTTATTCCTTTCCCCCAGCTATACTTTGAAGGAGAATTAGTGGGGGTATAGTAACAAGAGATAAATTAGGGTAATAAGGTGAGAGCTGTTCGGAAGTGGACAAAGCCAGAAATGGCTCCTGGCTGATGCAGAAGCAGGTCTTTGTAAGGCTAGACAAGATAACCCTGCTGTTTCGAGAGCCACAAACGACTCGATATAGAGTAAGAGCAACCAGGTGCAGAAGCATGGGTTGCAATGTCTGCTATTTCCAGAGCTATAAATGGCCGCAGAGGCAAGTCTTGCAAGGAATGTCCTTTGAGAGCCAAACATGGTGCAGAAACAGGTCTCGTAAGGCTAAGCAATATGTAACTGACCGGATGTGGACCTCATAGCAAAGCGGGCGTATTGATTTTGCAGCGGAGAAAGGTACATGAAGTGCCTTAGGGGCATTTCTGGAAATTTAGATTACTTACCACGTTACAGAAGCAATTTCTGGAGACATGCGAAGGGGGTACAGTACTGTATTACAAGTGGACACAATACCCATACCATTTCTAGAGCCAAAAGTCGCAACCGAAACTACTCTTGCACGGATAGAGCTGGAGCCAGAAATAGCTCATGGGTTGTGCAGTAACCTCACCTACTGCTTAGCCTTACTGAAGCCATTAACGGCTCTGTGAACCTTAGCAAGGATAATATCGCGGTAGTCATATACAGCCGCAATAGTATTACGATGTACCATGGTGACTTTGGAGTCGTTTCTGGAACTGGGCGCAAGTGGCCCAGAAAAGGGGGGAGTCTTCATTTGTTTCATCTCGACAAAAAAAGGCACACATCCTTGACCGGCCTGCAGATGCCCGGCCCGTCGCACGAGGGGCCGCACGCGTTTTGGCGGGACCGACAAGCCGCTCGAGGAGCCAGCCGACGCCAGCGAGAAGCCCGACAACCGAAGCAGACGCTTGTAGCTCCATATTCGGATCCCCGGTGGTCTCTAAAAAACTTAGTGAAATTTTTTTATGCGTACGTTGGTGAGAAACTATCTTGAGCCCTTGCATATTAATCATCTATCACTCCAACCACCTGTGTTTCGATGTTTTTATCGCCTTTCAGCTTGAGGATGCCACCGTTAAGACCATCCTCATGTGAAGGACAACCCTTTTGATCATCCGCGTGGAGCAGAAGGCGGTAAAATAAAAATATCTTTGAATATTGAATCCAAGAGGTAAACCGAAAACAAGTTGTTGTCCAAATCCAGCTTTATATACTCGTGGGAAATGCCCGACTTCCAGGCCCATAGTTCAACTCGAATTTTGCACCTCAGTACAACCTTCTTGAAGACGGGCAACATGCCGCGGTCCCCCGTGATGACAATAAGTGTCGTGTTGTCCCTTTTCTCGGCCGCCTTGTGGTCGCCCGCCTCGGCCCTGACCCTCAGTTCGGTGGCCTTCTCGCTTATGTCGGCTGACATGGAGTTGTCTTTGAGATCGCGATTGTAGATATTAGTCTCGAATTGGTTCTTCTTGAAAGTCTCCCAGACCGAGTCGTGTGGAGGCGGACAAGATCCGTAGATGAATAAAGGTCCTTGGGTGCGATCTTCACGGAACCTCTCGACAAGGTTGCCAATGTCGACCTTGAACCGTGGGTTGCGGTCCGAGTTCTCAAGCTTGGGCTCGTGGCTGTTGCCCGAAACAGCAGACTTTTGGGCTTCGATCCATACGTCAGAGTTTATAAAAATCATACAATTCTCCCTCGACATGGCAACGCGTGATTTTTGTCCGATAGCGACACGGCCTGTAACGTGCATTCAAATGGGTTGCTCGCGTTCTTTGTGAAAACGCCTCGTGGCCCCTAGAAAGTAGATGATAGCAAGATGCGAAGAGCTGCTGTATACGTTAGTTATCCTTGAGACATTATGAGAATGACAGGACCCATATATGGCGCCTATATGGTGTGCTGGTTTTGCGGGAGCGTGTTCAATTTGCTCTTACCTCACACAGAACCGTTTGTGGCTCTAACAGAAGCACACGGATCTTGTCTAGCCTTATAAACATGCTTTTTTATCAAGTGGGAGCAGTTAGACTATATAGAAGCTACAAGGTGCAGCTCTCCAACGGAGTGTCGGCAACAAAAACAACGCTTGCTTACCGCCGATGCAAGAATACATACAATAATCTTCTTACGAATCCACTATTCTAGCTCTTGCCAGCACTTTCCTGTTTTCAACCTCTTCTTTCTGACAGAAGTATATAATAGGGAAGTTAATCTAGCCTTTTATTATCGCTACTCACCAGCGCTGTCTTTCGTCCCCTCAGCAATGAAATTCCTTGTCGGTATTTGCCAGATTCAACTTAAAAACCTTGATTTCAATACCTATCGTTCTCGTGGTAAGAACAAAACCGCTGTAGCATACCTAGGATCGGTCCTAGTCGACTCCTGCAAATCTTATCTTTGGTCACAGCAGATCCCAATTCGCGTTACGCCAGATCAGCTTCAGGAGATACTTGCTCTTTCACAGGTATCTTTGGAAGACTTAGACTAACTGTGATAAGGAATGAAAGTTAATATGTTACTGTTGCGTTCCAAGTCATTTAGGTTTTAGTACGGTACATATAAGAAAACAGATCTGTATATTTTATTGTATTATCTCTGTTCCGCTTCAGTGAGGTCCGAGATCTTGGTCCAGTCCTCATCGGGCTTGGCGGAGCTGCTGAAAGCACTGCTTGTATGACCTGAGCACTGTATTGCGGGTTGCAGTTGAGCCTGCGTCGGGCAGGTGTATGTGTGATGGGGCATCCTGAATATCCAGTGTGGCAAAGCTGAGCGAAAGTCGGTTATACCACCGAGCGGTGATGATATTGTAGAAACTAGTATAGAAGAAATGAACAGTTGCTAAGTTCTTTGTGGAATATTTAAGCTTAGGGTTAAAAGATTTCTTGAAGAAAGGGTAATAGGAGAAGTGGGAGAATTTGCGAGGCTCAGGCAAATTAAACGCTCAAAATCAGGGGGCGCAAGGCAAGAAGTGGCTCGGGAGGCGGCAAACGCCTTCATATAGCAGTGACTCATTTTGCATAGAGCGGAGCCTACACTGGCCACCCTGTCAGACCAGATTGGCTGCCTCTCAGACCAGATTGGCTGCCTTTCAGACCAGGTTGGTCATCTATCAGACCAAGTAGCTGCGCTTCGAGACACAACCACCGATATCAAATTCCAGGAACTGATGGCTAAACTGGAAGAATGGTTTTGTAAGGTGGAGAACTTTTATCAGTCATTACCAGCCACCCAGCCCCAAGCGCAAGTAGCGCAACCGGCCGACATGTGGATGGCGAGTAGTGACGAATTCTTAGAATAGATTTTCTAGTCTTGGCCTGTCCCTGTTGTGTGAATAATGTTGCCTGCCTAGCTTGGTGTACACCGGCCACGCATTCTTTGGGAGGATGCTCTTTCACACCTTCCGCCAAGTGTGCGGATTAAGGTTATCAATCTGTTAGAACTGCCTAGAACTTGCTCTCCTAAATTCCTTTGGGTTCAGTCGCAACCGAGTTTCTTTCTTTCTTGCCCTTTCAGTACGCGTCCATCCTTTCCAGCCCTTCAGAGAATCGTTCTTAAAATTCTGGCTTTTTATCAAATTGTGGGTGGTAGTCCAGACATAGCTGTGCTGAGCGCATTGATAATATTCCTACAAGTACAATACAAAGTTGCAACTCTGGATCAGAGAGCTATCTTTCTCTTTTTTGGTCTCGCACTATCCACTTCTTCGGGTTCTGCCTGAAGACCTAGACGTGAGATCAGCTCCTCCTTCTCAGTAATTATACTAGTCAAATATTGAACTTCTTCTCTAGAAGAGAACAAAAGATATTCCTGGGCCTCAATAACGCATGCTTTTTCGGCAAGCTGTCTAGATGTGTCGGCAAGCTGTTTAGATGTGTCGGCAAGTGTTTCTTTATGCTGATCTAGATTCATCTCTAGCACATCCTTGTAGAACGCTTGCTCATCGAGTTGATCCACGTATTCAGATAAGAGGTCAATCAGTTCTTGATTTCGAAAGTTAGCTTGCTCTAATTGGTCTTTGACTTGATTATAGCGTAGTCTTAGATCAGTCTCGGTAAGTTCATTTAGTTGGTCTAATTGAGTCCTAAAGATAAGTATTAGCTTAGTTAGAGTGACGGGACTTTTTAGTACTAACATAGTATGTGAAAGTGGTATACATATATACAGAACATTCCCGAGAGATGAATTTCAGGTTTTAAGTAACTTATGTCAGTCTAATCAGATGCGAATTGTGCAATGGCCAAAGATGGAGAAGTGACTCCTTGAAGGCGCCGAAAGCACCGTTGCCGAAATAGCCGTTTCAGTGTTATTATTCTCACCTACATAAATGTTGGTTTGACCAGGGGTAATACTAACAAGCTCGTAATGCGGTATATGTGATCAAATTGGGGCGGCTCAAAAGCACTTGGTCTAATAATTGCATTCTTTCTTGCCCACCAATAGGAATTCTCTACTTGCCCACCCAATGACATCGACTTCCAAGTAGGCAAAGACTCACCATTTTCTCTCGACTGCCAATACCAGCTGGCTACCTCGTCGTATATGGCGGTGCAGGTGTGTCTAATACTACCTCTTTGGGCGCTGTTCTAGGTATCAGCTACCTAGAATCCGGTTTATTCTCCAGATATGGATGCCTCAAACATTGATTCTTCGTTTACGGATTCATTTAAATCCTGTCGAGGGCCGGGTATTTCAGACGTATTCTGGGACTTAAATGTATCGTAACGTTCCCGACAAGTATTCCATTCACGTTGTATCTCTATATAGCATCCGCAGAAAGCACACTAACACAACAACGCCGACGAAGCAACTTCCTCGAAAAGCCCAGTATTGTGCATTGTGGGTTAGGAAAGAAGGAAACAGACGATGCTAACGGCCCTTGTTACTCGAATCATAATGTCTTCAACTCGGATGACTTTGGCTGTGACGCCATAGTGGATAATGATTGGTTGGTTGTCTTTCTCAAGCTCTCTAACCACCATTTCTCTACCATTTTTCCCTCTAGCTAAACTTTCAATTTGCGGATTTCGATTCTCCAGCCTTTATAATATAAAAGACATCACTTTTAGAAAATTTGACCGGCGACCAAAACGATTCCGGACTCCCCGGAGCCAGCGTCTACCAGGTCCGGGCGAAATCGGCCCCGCTTTTCTTATTTCTCCACCAATGGCTTCTGGGCACCCGTTCTGAGCGACGAAGACAAGGAGATCCTAGCTGAATATGAGGCTGTAGCTGAGAAGAATTAGATCAAGTGGGGACGAGATTTTTAGACTTAGTTGGGATCGGACTGAACTGAAGAAAATTTACTGTCCTTTCTTACTACCAGGCAACGGTACAGTAGTCTATTTATGTGATAATTTATTACAACTGTTCGAAAGAGCACTCAAAAGGGTACTCAATGCAAATACCAGAATGACGAAAGCGACCTTCAGCGCTTGCAGCCCGAGAACCCACAATATCAACACACATCCTCGAGAATGTCTCGGAATCGTTCTTGAATAGACCGGCGTAGTTGTGCCGTTGCTGTTTGACGTAGGTCTTGATCATAGTAAACCAACCGCAGAGCGATGACGGTCACAGTGAGCGAGTCGTCCCAGCTCGCCGTTTGCAAACCGCAACATTAAGAAGAACATCACCGCGTACAGGGGCGAGGACTAAAGAGAGAGAGAAAGAAAGGAAGAATGTGCTGTGTGGTCGTGACACTTTATAACCGAGGTCGGATCCATAGTTGGATCCACTTGGCATCTCGCCAAAGAACGTGGCGTTAACCTTGACGGCATCCCCGACGGCGTCATCCGTCACAGCAACCAGCCCGGGACCTGGAGGGTTGTGACGATGACATTTGGGAGTATCATGACGAATGGGGGACAACCCCCTAGTTGGGTCAGTCGAACGGCAAGGAAGAACAAGCTTCAGCGGCGGAGGGAGAACCGAGGTTGAAAGAGGCCCCGGAGGAGGAAATTAGACTGTGTGACTAGTTAAGAAGAAGACCTATGTAGTGACAGGGGGGTAGTGTCACGGACCTAGCCGTGACATGGGGTCATGGGGCATCGCGTGACCTGATTAGTCAGCCCCCACCTGGTGTATAGCTCCATGCAGGCGGGGCTGCTTGTTGTAGCTCGTCGTGCAACAACATCGATTGTCAACCCCACACAAGGTTCGCACCCGTGACAAGAGGGCAATGGTTGCGCACAGCGGAAGCGGTAGTCAATAGAAGTAATAATTATAGTGATCGATTCAACTATATACAAGCGATTGCAGATTGCATGTAAGAGTTCAGAACTCTCTAGGGGGTCCTGCCCCTTATATAACCGTCTGGTGGCCCACAGAGGATTCCATAGAGGTTCCATGGGGCCTAGGGGTCTACCAGACCTAGAATAGAGTGGTGTGATGCCTGTGGTAGGCGTCGTATGATGCTGATGAGCATCTGGAACAGTGGCGAGCCTCTGGAAGGCTCTGTGGAGCTCCTTGGTGGAACTCCTGACCCACTATTACAAAGGAGGGATTTACCTTGTAAATGTAAGTAAAGCATACTCTGTGCTTATCCTATAGATGCAGGGCCTGCCCTGCATCCACCAGACCAACGGTGTTGGCCTGCTTCCTGCGGTGTTCGCATGCCTAGCTTACAGCGTATAAGCTACATGCCTGGCATTACTTTAACAATTTACCACCTATTTTACCTGCAAATTTCCGCTACACGCTTGCACTTTGCACAGTTGCGCTTCGCCTTGCTATAAAATTCTAACCGTAGTTTTTGTTGCAAATACAGGGGTATTGCACTTTGCAGGGGGGTGGCATGACAGGGAGGTTTACTGTACCAAGCGGTTGACAAAATAAAGCGAACTCATTACCTGCAAATACATTGCCACACAGCCAAAATTATATTGCAAAGCCTATACCTCTAAGTCTAGCCCTGTTACCAGCCAGTCATGAGACCTCCAGACGCTAACACTTGCTGCATCCGCACTACCATAGAATCTACCATTTGGTTGATCTTCGACTGCGGTATTCGCTCCCAACTAGCCAACACCAACTCCATCAATCCACAGCCAGTTATCGAGGTATTAGCGGAAATATACTGTTTTACAGCTCGCCAGCAATTCTCAATTGGTGTGCGGTGTGTTAAAAAACTGCTTTAGACCGTGCTCTTCTTTCCAAGCCTTCACAACATTATAACCTCGCCCCGTTCCATGTCCTGAATCGCCATCTTCTTCAAGAACAAACTCCTCACCCGTATCAAGCCAAGGCCGAACTGCACCTTCTGTCAGAATATCACACTTCTTGTCAAAATTGATTGATTGTCCTTTTTTTCCTCTATTTTGCTCTCTGGCTTCGCCAGAGAGCTTCTCTTATAACTGTACATGGTGGCAGTACTATTACCAAACATGAGTAACCAATGACAAAGATGATTATCAAGATTTCCAATGATGACCAATCCCTCACAAACAGGAACATGTATTCTTCCGAACGACACCGAATATTCTGACAGGTACCGGCGGAGAGGGTTGTTGTTTATTGATGCTGCTATAATGTTTAGTGCGAGGGGTGAGGCTATTGCGCTTAGGAGGTTTTTGGGGGAGAGGAGGGGGGAGAGGGAGGATTTCCAGTTGATTTGATGGTGGGGGATGGGAAATCAGTGATGGGTTGGGATATTTTGGCTTTCGATATGCACTTTTAACGGTGTTGTTTTATTGCTATTTTCTTAGACATAAACACCACCTCCTCTAGCTCTGATCACTTGCCCTACAAATTCAACGTATTCACCTCCAAACCCCGGTCAATCCGCCCTCAAAACCTTGGACTGAGATTCAGATCAGCGCGTCTCACCTCCCGGGCTTGTCACACATAGTGTGCTCATCACAAACCTCCAACATAAAACGCCTCCGATGAGTGCCTTCTGTCGCATTCAACCAGATTATTGTGTGTATTGTCTAACTGGTGCAGAGTCTCCTGCATTGCCGACCATTTCCACTATGGTGGGACCTTGGCTAATTAGGGGGCATAAGGCGGTAAGCCGGGGCAGAACCCCAAAACCACATGTAATGTGACACCTTCCACGTCATATCTGACGACCAACCCTACGCTCCCCTCCTGATCAGACGCACCCATGACCTCGTCGTCGTGTTGTCACCAAGAGAGTTTGGCTTGGTGCTCCGCACTAAACTACGCCAGTAAGAAAAAACAGCGTCCTTCAAGTTAAGAATTGCCCATATTGTCCAGCTTCGTTCCTCAAGGCTCTTTAGGCAAACCGCTTGCGGTTTGCGTCTCCTGTAGAGGACGCGAAAGGGAGGGGAAGCCCAAAAAAACCCTACAGACCCACAAACACTTTACCTTTTTTTAGCCACATGCACACGCGATATGCGCGTTTCGAGGGCGTCCTTTCGTGTCGTGTATCGTGTATATAATGTGTAATCCAATCACAACGCCTATTTTTCTACCGCTCAGACCTCCTTACCGCAGACTTTGGACGCTGGAAAGTGTTTCATTTATGTCGTACAACTGCTATCCTTTTCTTTTTGTATCTCACCAGTCCCAGGTGTCTGCATTTGCAATAGTTGCTTCGCTCAGCTGCTCCAACCTTTTCTCCGCTGCTGTCATATTCTCTGGCACAGTATTGCCGACGAAATCCCTCTCTCGTATCCTGGGCAGGAGCATGATGCCGTCCAACGTCCGACACCACGAGATGTGCATGGTGAGGACCAAGAGCTTTTGCGGGTCGGCAACCCATTCATCAAGGGCATCAATAACCAAGACGGCGACCTCCAAATTCGGCTCCTCTGGACCAAAGCATTACCTGACAAACTTTTGGAACGACTGACGTTTTACACGACTATGCCAACGTTGCTTCGGTCTTCGATCTCCCTAATTGCCACTTCGAAACCGCCTCGACCCTTTTCAGATTCCTCGCTACTTGGTCCCACCGGACAGCCGAAAGAAGCAAGACCAGAAACAGCACTGGCAGTGCAGTAGCAAAATACATCCAGAAATTCTTCTGTCCTGGAGAGTAAGTATCAGACATGCTGAACAGGCTGGCGACCCAAGACAGCGGCACAAACACCAGCGCGATAAAAGTCAACCGGCTAACATTGGCAGCCTCTCGCATCGAGCGACGCGAGTCAAGCAGCGTCACCATCGACGTTGCTACCGGGAGCATGTGCTCGATCGAGCGGTTATAATGCTCTAGCTGTGACAGCACGTGCTTGATATCTCTCAGTACCAGATTCCACGGCTGCTTGTCGGCTTCGTGTTGCAACCAATAGTTGATAAACTCGGAGAGAAGAATTACCTTATGCTGGCTTTGCATGCTCCGCCGCCGCCAACGCTGGAGGTCAATGATGTCGCTGTCGTGCAGTCGATTCTCAATATCGTGCAGAGCATATTCGTAATATTTGAAGTAGCGACTCATCAGATGCGTGTAGAGCATCCACTCGGCTAGTGCGATGCGCATCGGGTAGTAACCAAAGCTCAAGATGCTAGGCTCGGCTATTGTGAACCCAGGAGGTTGGTTGCGGAAGCAATGGAGCAGGCTGCTGAGTATCGACTTCTTATCCGGCGAGTGATTACTCGCGACAGATCCAAAAGATGCGAAAGAAGTCGATTGCACAAAGCCTTCGAAACCCCCATGTAATAGCATGCTTGGATATGACTTCCGGCCGCCAGCCCCCAGCGTCTCAACAACCATCTCTGAGGGGGGGTCTACCAGGACCAGGCCTATTGATGTTAGAGATCTAGTGAATAGGTATATATGGTGAACATCGGAATGGGACTTACAAATCCATGAACTATTAACCTTTTTAACCAGGACAGAACAGCACGCTCGGGCAAGAGCAAGCTGTCGGCCCGACGGATGGGGTAGGCGTCTGACATTTCGGGGAATGTTGGAATCCGTTTTTAGACTGTACGAAGAAAATTCGAACACGTCTGCGCTGCCCAGGTCTAATACCTGCTGATAGTGAAGATGAAGGTAGCCTCTCTCAGCAATTTGAGATGGAAACAACGCAAGGGACGGAGGAGCCGGCGCTTTCTCAATGTCTTTGAAGTCCGTGGTGACGTGGCTAGCAAAGAAGATTGGATCGACATCCAAGATCTCGCCGAGAAGACTGATCAGATGTGGTTGGATGTTCTCTACGAGTAGAACTCGGCCATAAATCGTAGAGGTGTCATCAATCAGTTTGGACAAATCGGTCTCTGCTGCCGTAAGAAAATGTGGTACCGATTGTCCGCTCCTGGGATAGTCAAGGATAACAGTTGTACTTGCAGCTTTAAGTCCACATCCCAGATAATCAGCCAACCCAGCGAGACAAGGGTTGATTTGGCATCGAGACTTGACAAAATCTCGATACGATCGGTTTCTGTCGTTCATACTCCTTTTCGGATCGGTTCAAGGATGGCGATTCGAAGAAGGAAGAAATGCGAACAAGAATCAGTTCAAGGTTTGCAGGTCTCCGCTCCAAGCTAATCCAAGCGATAAAATATTGAACCTCATATTGTGGCTTTACTGAGACTTTCGGTGCCCAATTGTTGATGCTGGTCCACCTTCTCAAACGCCTTATGTAGTGTAACGTATTGGCGGCCAATTGCACGTACAGTCTAAAATACTTCCTTCAACCATTTGCTCACCCTGCCACGGCAATTGAGGCCGCCTATGCAGACCCTCGCTGGTCTTCCTGGCAGCCAGGCCAAGCGGGGGGCACAGCCCCGAACATGATCGTACTGCACCGTGATTGGCTCGTGTTAGCCAATAGAGACAGGTAAAACTGTGGAGATCGCAAGCGCTGCAGTGGCTTTGACGCCCAACGGAATCGCGGCAGAGGTGCATGTGCAAGATTCATTGCGTCGTTTCTCTTGAAGCTTTTTAGCTTCTCAACACCTTTCGGGAGAACCATCTATTTGCAACGCTCACCCACGATTGATACTTTGTCGGCTCGATAGGGAAACTCCAACGCTGGGCAACCTACCATGGATTTGCGCTCGCCAGTTCGGGCCCAAGTAGGCGACGGCCATGCTCCAAATCAATTACTGCGGGCGAAAATCAATCAGATGACTCAGGAAGATGTTGGTACTGATCCCAAAAGCACCTTCGTCAACGACATCTGGCCCAAATTGCAGAACGAATATGACACTATGAAGGAGGGATTGGAAGAGTTTTGCAAAGACGCTCTCAAGCGCAAGGATATCTATTGCGAAGTCAAAAGCAGAACTAAGGAGGTTGGTTCAATCAAAAAGTCACTGGATCGGCGCGAGAAAGCACTCAGGGAGCAAAAGCAACAGCGATTCGAGAGCCTCTCCGACATATTCCGTAAAATTCATGACCTCGTCGGACTCAGGATCATACTGCAATTCGCTGACGACATGGAAAGAGCCACCTGTTTCATCAAGGAAAGTTTTCGCATGGAAGAGGAGCCAGTTATTTTCCTCCCTGACCGTGAGGTCGGTCGATACTGGAAACCATGGTTTGGTGCATACCAGACTCGAAATTATCGCGTCAGCTTAAAAGACGGGCAATGTGTGGTTCTTTCTCGGTTTTGCGACGTAATGTTCGAAATACAGGTTACGACTATCTCGGAGGACTTGTACAACAAGCTTGCACACCCACTTTTGTACAAGGACAACGGTTTATCTCTTACACGCCATGATGAGATTGTGGTAGACTTGGCGCATGGTAGCGCTCGCTGTTATGCGCTCAGCTTGGCGTTCCTGGAGGACAAACTGAAGAAGTGCACAAGTGGGATTGGGGGTAGGGATGAAGTGGAAGCGGCAACCAAAGACATTACAGAAGATGTTATCAGATTTCGGGAGAGTTGGGCGAAAACAACGTCCTTCGACGCGCCTGTCTCCCCGCGAGGTCTTCTGGGGGGTCTTCCGCCGGAGGGATACAACTCCGTTGACGATCTTAAAGGGTGGATTGCTAACGAGATAACGTATGTTCTACCCCTCAATTCCGAACATAAAGGTTTCTAACTATTGGCAGTGCCGTTCTTGACCAGATACGCTCCAGTTCACAAACAATCCCCGATGCCGTTCTTTCTAAGCTCGCCGTTGCGGTCGATGCTTCCTCACCCAGATCTGTCCTAGAAGAGAAGAAGGTAGAGTGGCTCGAAAGGCTCTATTCTTGTCCTTACGCGGATCGCAAGGACGTAAATCCGCCGCGAGTCGAAGGGACATGCGAATGGTTTACCGGCCATCAGCTGTTCCGAAATTGGCAGCAAAGCAATACAGCTAGCTTGCTCTGGGTGTCTGCCGACCCTGGCTGCGGAAAGTCGGTGTTGGCCAAGTACTTGGTCGATGACGTTCTGCCGAGCACGGACACGAGAACGACCTGCTATTTCTTCTTTAAGGACGGCTTTGATGACCAGAAATCGTCGACTATTGCTCTGTGCTGTATCTTGCGTCAAATCTTCAAACAGCGCCCAGGTTGTTTCTCGGACCAAATCCTGAAAAAGCTTGAGGAGGACAAAAAGGTAGAAAAGGGCGAAACAAAACCTCCAACGTCTTTCCGTGACCTCTGGGATTTGTTTATGGCCGCCGCGATTGGCCACAAGACGGGCGAGATTGTCTGCATCATCGATGCGCTCGACGAATGCGAAGACTCAGGGCGCAATCAGCTTATCGATGCTATCTCCAGCTTCCACTGTCACACGACGACTCGCACTCCGGTCTTGAAGTTTCTCTTGACCAGCCGGCCCTATCAAGGTATTGCAAGGAAATTCTCCCAGCACCTAGAACGGGAACTACCAACGATCCACTTAAGCGGGGAAAGCGCGGAAGAAGCTGGCAAGATTTCTCGCGAGATTGACTTGGTGGTTAGAAACAGAATAGTGGACGATGGTAGAAGGCTAGGACTTACCCAAGAGCAGCAAAACGTTCTAAGAGAGGAACTTACGCGGGTTCCAAACCACACCTACCTCTGGGTGTATCTCATCTTCGATATCATAAACAGAAGCATTATTGACAGAGCAGAAGATATTCGGTCGATAGCCAATACGATTCCGAAAACGGTTGATGCAGCATACGACAGGATCTTGTCAAAGAGTCCAGATATTGAGCGCGCTAGAAAGATCCTTCATATCATCGTCGCAGCAGCCAGACCGCTAACTCTGCAAGAGATGGACCTAGCTTTGGCGATAGTTCCTAAACATCGATCATTCAGCGATCTGGAGCCGGTTCCAGAGACACGATTCCGCGAAAACATCAGGCAGCATTGTGGACTTTTTGTGGTGGTGGTCGACTCGAAAATCTACTTGCTCCATCAAACGGCCCGCGAATTTCTAGTCCCCTCGCTATCACCAGGGCGGCCGGTATTTCCTTCCAGCGGCCCGAAGCTACAGTGGAAGTTCTCGCTTTATCCGGGAGAATCCAATCGTATACTTGCCGAAATCTGCATGCGGCGGCTGTCATTGTGGGACTTCAGCCTCAAGAGTCTTCAGACAAGTCAAGAACGAGATAAGTATATTGCAAAGCGCACGCTTCTGGGTTATTCAGCCCAATACTGGGCTGAACACTTCCGCAAAGGTGACTGGAATAGCGGAGATTGGACGATCGAGAAGGCGACTAAGACGGCGCTATCCCATCTCAATCCACAAAAACCAGCTTCTTTAGCATGGTTTGAAATCTATCAAATGCTTGAAACAAAATCACGACCACCGAATTTTATACCATTAATAATTGCGTCCTATTTTGGCCACAACACCGTCGTGCAGCAGCTTCTCGAAGCCGGCGCCGAGGTCGATGCCAAGGACAACGATGGCAGGACGCCGCTTCACTGGGCTTCTGAGCAGGACCACAGCACCGTCGTGCAGCAGCTTCTCGAGGCCGGCGCCGAGGTCGATGCCAAGGACAACGATGGCAGGACGCCGCTTCACTGGGCTTCTGCGAAGGGCCACGGCACCGTCGTGCAGCAGCTTCTCGAGGCCGGCGCCGAGGTCGATGCCAAGAAAAACGATGGCTGGACGCCGCTTCACTGGGCTTCTCTGGAAGGCCACAGCACCGTCGTGCAGCAGCTTCTCGAGGCCAGCGCCGAGGTCGATGCCAAGAACAGCGATGGCTGGACGCCGCTTCACTGCGCTTCTGAGCAGGACCACAGCACCGTCGTGCAGCAGCTTCTCGAGGCCGGCGCCGAGGTCGATGCCAAGGACAACGATGGTAGGACGCCGCTTCACTGCGCTTCTGAGCAGGACGACAGCACCGTCGTGCAGCAGCTTCTCGAGGCCGGCGCCGAGGTCGATGCCAAGGATAACGATGGCGAGACGCCGCTTCACTGGGCTTCTGAGAAGGGCCACGACAATGTCGTATAGCAGCTTCTCGAAGCCGGCGCTAAAACGGTCGTGGAGTAGCGTCTGAAGGGTAGGCTAAAAGATGGTAAGAAACTATAATAGTACTAGCTCTTTATATTTTTTACTCTCTTTGTAAACCTCTGCCGGGGTAGTTTTTGTTAGCTCGTCTCTTTGTAAACCTCTGCCGGGGTAGTTTTTGTTAGCTCGTTTACTTGACAGAGGGGCTGAGCAGGGGCCACCATTCCACCACTTTCTATCAAAATCGATTCATCCCCACTAATTTTAACAGGTGATTGCCTTTTTGAGTTATGTCACACTACCATACAAATTGTTAACGAAAGTACAACAAAATAAAAACCAGCGTTTTCGCCCCCTGAATTTCAGCATTTTTACACATAAAATACGAGTTTCCTGCAAATTCACCTCCGTTTCTAGAGGTCGTGACTCCAAATTTGGACGCCTGGGTCGCCGATTTTGGAGTCAAATTTGCGC
>MU858380.1:0-17110 GCA_033297075.1 Rhypophila decipiens | reverse complement strand
GCTTTTTTGGGGTGGCTTTTGCCACCTATAACCCTAACCCTCCTTGGATTAGTGCCTGTTTACGAAAGGATTAGTGCCTGTTTATTAACTCTCTAGCTTTATTATAGAGCTTTGCCCCAATGGCAGGAGAAGGCGCAGGAGACTCACGCTGCGTTTCGATGCCCAGCGTGGCGATGGCCATGAGAAGGGCGATAGTAGCGCAGTCTACCGTCATCTTTTGTTAGCCTGAACTCGCTCTGGGCATTCGCTTGTGCTGTATCTTTCGGGAGGTATTCGTCATAAAGAACTCGGGCTTACAATCACTCCACCCTAGCCTCCTAATGTTGCTATAACGTTACAGTCTCGCCCCAGTAAAGATGATACTCCATCCCACAGTGATGCCCATTACCGCCATCAAAGCCGGTCCCAGCGAAGGTGGGTCGACAAAACTGCTGCTAACTCCCTCAGGGGGAGCTCCCGCGGGGATTTGGCAGAGGTCGATCTCAGGTGTTGAAGACATGATGGAAAAGTGGAGGAATCGGACAGGGTTCAGATTCTATGACAAGAACGGCATGGTTGATAGATGTGATCCCTAGCGAGGCTTTCGGGCTGTATTAATGAGAGAGCTAGGCACGTCCGAAATACCCAGGGGGCGGGTGATAAACAGGAACGGACCGAATTTCGGACAATTTGCCACCAGAGAGCTGATATGAAGGTACCGAGGATTGTAGGACTAGCAGCTCGGGGACAAAGCCGTTGCCGCGAGGGGACGAAAGTGCAAATGGGAGGCATAGCTGTCGGTGAATTATTCCCGTAGTAACAATTGACGCAACAGCATCACCAACAGTTGCTTCGTTGTCGCAACTGGGGCGGCATCGAACCGGGTGTGGCGTATATAATTCCCGGTGTTAATGTTGGTCCTGTAAATGCGACTTGAGCCCAGCGTTCCATAAACCTTTCTTATCCGGGTGGTGCTCAGTTGGCTCCGTCCAGCAGCACTCCATAAACCAACTGATTCTTGGCGCACCGAGTCCGGTAGATGCCACAAAGTATCCGGCGATAACAGCTCATCGAGATTGGACGCTTTCCGGGACAGACGCTGTTTGATGGCGGAAGAAGGAGGCTACGTTTCTTCACAGGCGGGACGGGACGTGCATGAAGCACACTGCACAGGCAACCATTCCGGTTGTATTGAGTAAGCATCAAAACTACCAACAACCCGTTTCAATACACCATTGACAGGGCAAGCGTCTCCTGTTGAGTCATCTTGACATCTCTTCTCAAACAATCTTGTCAACCACCAAGATAATTAAGAGCTCGACCGTCCCTGCTTACCTGTCTACCGATATCACCCTCCTCACACACCCGACACTACCTAGCTATCCACCTGAACTTGGTGTCTTTCTTCCCTGCTCTCAATCTTTACGTTGCCTGTCGAATCCCTGCGTCATGGCCGAGTATACCTCAACTCTCCAAGGCTTCCAGCGTCTGATGGAGTGGCATCTCACTGGCCTACCTGAAGAGACTGAGGCTTGTGTCGCGGCCACGGTATTGCCCAACTTCTGGCATATCATGAACGGCGAGAAGTTCTCCTACGATACCTACGTCAACGCTATCAAAGAGTGGCGCGGCAAGATTAGTGACTACAAACCTACCGTGTAAGCCAAATCCCCTTCTTTTCTGCCATATCAAAGGCCCGAATGACTTGCTGACAATTTGATCTCGTCGATGGGCTGCCTGTAGCCATGAGTTCCTTCGGGATGGTGACCAACTCGCCGGCCGCATGACAGGGACCATCCAGGTCGAAGGTGTTCCGAATTTCTTCGAGAGCTTCATGTTTGCCAAGGTGGACAAGGAAACAGGGAAACTGGAGTGGCTTATTGAACGATCCATTTGGGGCAAGGTCGGTGGCAAACCCGAACACGGGGCGAATTGATCAAATGCCGTGACGCATACTTGAGCCAATTTACAATGAAGAGCTGCAGTAAACATATAATCTCTGTGTTACCATAACTGTAAGAGGAATCTCGATCCACAAATATCATCATCTGACTGTGACAATGTTGGCCTGTGTATGTATGTAGTAACGCTGTACATGTGATGAATGTTACCCATCTCTGCTGAACGGTACCCGTGATGTAGTTCTCGGCTGTCTGGAACTTTCCAACAGCCAGGGTTCAGCGGCATGCATATGTTATCTGCTGTTCAACGGCTTCAAAGATAACCCGAAGAAATCACCGAGAACGCCACCAACCCACCGTCCATACCGTCTGTGATAATGTGATTGCCGTTTCACCGTTATTGCTTCCCACATTGACAAGCTCTGCCGAGACAGAAATCCCCTCTCATAAATGGAGACGTGTGCCAAGTCTACTTGTGCCTCGCAAGCACCTCCATGTTCATCGTCAACTGAACCAGAGATGATCAACTCGTCGCGTGCCAACAAGCCGCAAAATGACACTGACCGCCACTCTGCCTCACCTACCTACCATATCTAACAGAATTTCGCATCCACGAACACAACATCAGGTCTCGATTTTGCTTTCATCCTTCACATCATCAACATGTCCATCAACTGACCAAGGTGCGGCGAATTGTTTTGTCCCGCCTCGAGGATACATGAGAATCACGGTGTTAAGATCAGGCCACAAAGTTTTGTCTATCTGCCGCACGATCCATTCACAGAATCGAGCTCTTTGGGTCTACCCCTGAGTCTAGCAGTTGAAGGGGGTCGAAAGGGAGTAGGCGTCCTTCACCGATGAACCGAGAATCGGGAACCGGGAGAATAACAACATTGCTTCCTGGGTTGAACCCATAATTCCTGGGTGGAGAGTATAGAACTGGTGCTCCCAACAAAGGAATTGAGAGGAGATCAAATCAAGGCTCGGATGTGATGGTCGTGGGGATTTTGAACAAACAGTGTTTGATTGTACTCGTGCTTGCTCAGAAAATCAAGTAAAAACAAATACATATAAAGGATGACCCTTCCATCGTGTCTAATTCTCTCGTAACGGTGTCGGATCAGAATCATTGCCTCCGATTTTCTATCATAGCACCCTGTGCTAACCAAGTCTCCTGAAACCAAAGGTTAAACCAAAGTCAACCACTCCTATTCCCAGCCCACATTATGCTCCGAGAGCGCCTTTCCATCTACCTTTCAGGTCTCTGGCATAGAAAGCAACATGAACAGCATTGGTCTACGGATTCCCGTTTCCTAGGTGCTGTGTCTGTCCTGATCCTACTCCTCTTCTACCTTGATGGTGTCGTAGAATCCTTCAAAGAGCCAAAAGGAAAGGCTCGAGCAGTAAGTTATACACTTGTATACTCCCAACTCATCATTAGATCATATCCTAACCAATAGTCTCAATACCAGACGTTCATCAGAAACTTCTACAAGTTCGTCTCCAAGCGTATTCTAGCATGGGGCTACCTGTTCGACGGCCCGGGAAGTATCCAACGAGCTTATCGAGTCTCTGGCGGCGCGCCATTCGAGATCTTGGCTCCTGACACCCGCATGGTATTTGTCTCGTCTCCCGAGGACATTAAAGAGCTCGACCGCGTACCTGATGATGTGCTCTCTCTTAATGGTGCCGCCAAACATGTGGGTAACGTCTCTGGCCTGAATAACACAACGGCTTTAAAATTCAACATGACAACAAACGCTGACGAGAAAATATATATACAGATGCTCCAACCAGTTTACACCATGAACGGGTTCAACTGGTTCGACCGGCGTGGAGTAGAGGGCGTCGGTTTCGTACGCACGCTACGATCTCTTCTGACACAGAACCTACCACTGCTGCTGCCCGACCTCAGCCGACTGGCGAGAGTGCGCTGGGCCGAACTCCTAGAGAAGAAGGGAACTCTCCGCGACGGAGCAATCCATGCACCCGTTTATCCGATGATGCTTGATCTGGTCGTCCTTATGAATGCAAGGTCCTTGTTTGGGGAGGATCTGAGTATGTCTTCTTCTACCTTCTGCCCTTCTTTCAGAAGCTCTTCTTCCCCAAGCAACACTCTTACAAACACATGCGACTGGTTCTAATCGCCCAATCTTTGCCGAGTGAAATAGTCAAAGACACACGATTCATGACTTCGGCCCTCTCCTACGTCGAAGAGACTCTTCTAACCGCCGAGATCGTCAAGCTGCTCCCTCGCTTTCTCGCCCCTGCTGTTGGCGGATTCCTAGGCTGGGCGCTCCGCTCGCACAAGACCTTCTTCCAGAGCCTGATTCCGGCAACGGAGCAACACATCCAAGAGACGGAGCGGAAGAGCCTGGGCCACACTGTCCCCAGGCGTGTACGGTTGCCCCTGCTTTTCTCCCTTTCGACTTGGGTTAATTATCCATGGCAGTGACTGACAAACTTTGACGAGTAGGCCGACTGCATCCAGTGGATCATTGACACAGCGCCTAAGCAGAATCCCTGGCCCGCCGAGCGGGTCATCTACGAGCTCATGGCCATTTGGTTCGGTTCGGTGCATATCCTGTCCACGGTAAGTCATACCACAACCTCCCCTTTTAGTTACTTTCAACTGCTAACTGTTGGTACCGTTCGATTATAGACCATCGTCTATGCGATCCACGACCTCTGCCTTCATCCCGAGTACGTCAAGCCTCTCCGACAGGAGCTAGAGACTTGCTACAAGGAATTCGAGCGCACAGGAGGACGTGACGCGGGCGGCGCTCTTCCCCTCTTGGACAGTTTCCTCAAGGAATCTGCGCGTCTTACGCCCGTGGATTCCAGTACGTCCCTCTCGCAATTCATTCAAGAATAAGTTTTCCATTAAAACTGAACGATTTGTATGCATACAGTGAGCATCCGCCGCTGTGCTCTGCAGCCTTATTCCCTGTCTACTGGGACCCACAGCCTCGAGGTGGGAGACTGGGCGTGTGCCCCGTCGGGGGCCATCAACCTGAGCGCCACGTATTACACCTCCCCTGACGAGTTCTCTGGCTTTAGCTTCGTCCCACCGTCCAGGGTTCCCGACGACGGGTGGTGGAAAAAACGTGATGGCAGCAGTACTAGTAGTAGTAGCCTGCCCATGCAGTCCACACCATCCAGCCTGACAGACGTGGACTCTTCCTGGTTGATGTGGGGTACTGGACGTATGGCTTGGTGAGCAGTCTTTTCAGTTGTTCGATCAGAAGAAACAGAAACTGCACAGGTGCATCATTCGCTGACGAATAACCACCAGCCCAGGAAGACACTATGCCACAGCCTTCATGAAGACTGTCGTCGCCCAGCTACTGCTCGACTACGACTTCAAGCTCGCCGAGCCCGGGAGCAAGCGGTGGATCTCGTGGCGTGTGGCCAAGATACCCAAGCCTTGGACCAAGGTGCTGTTTGTCCCGCGCAACCGGGAGTGTATATACTAGAAATAAACTTGATATATGTTTTTAATCGGAAATAAAAAGTAATAAAACGATAAGAAATTCAAGCATTTTCTTTCTGTTGACGAGTAGACTGTTCTGTGGTAGGAGGGCAGGTACTATAATAACTCCTGACGGGTGCCTATATATACACCCGCAACATATACTCGATCGTCATCGTCATTTTCTTCGTCCTCATCTTCTGCATCCTCGTCCTCATCTTCATCCTCGTCTTGGTCTTGATCCTCATCCTGCTCTTCATCTTCATTCTCATCCTCGTCCATATCCTCCTCATCCTCGTCGTCCCCTGACCTAGACAACAATAAGAGATTGGCCCGGAACTCAGTAACGGGATTAACATCCCTCAGATGCATGACATACTCCTCTGCAGCGTTCAGTTCTTCTGCCATAATAGCTTCAACATGCTCTTTATCAACCTTGATCCACTGCGACTGGCATTGGCAGTCCCACATCACGCGGCCTAAGAAGTCTCCTCCATCATTGCCCGTGGTTCCATGGCGTTGATTCGGAACCCAGATCTTCGCAATGGCGTTGATGAGGTGGTATAATTTGCAACGCTTCATGTGGAGCAGCTTGTCGATCCCGAGTCCCCGGAGACGCAGCGGTGACGGTAACGAGGACTCCTCTTTCTTCCCGCTGCCGAATTTCTTGCCCGCGCGAAGGACGTCCAGCACCTTTTCCCATTGAAGCGTCTCGGCTACCAGGAAGCCACTGAGATTTTGTTGCACCCGTCGTATCCACTGTGTGTCGTGAGCCTCGCAGTTTGGGCATTTGCCAATCTCTCCTAGCAAGCCGCCAAGGTCGGCCATACTATCCGCCATGTCCGGACTCATCAAGAGCACATCGGAGAGACCAAACTCGTCCAGATTTGCCGGCAGATGACCAAGGACGGCGAGTAGATCTCTTTGCTCGATCATGCCCCCGCTAATGTTGAGAGAGGTTATCCCGCCGCGGACCTTGGGGATGGGAACCACGTCATCATCATCATTGTTAAGACGCGGAGGAGGTTCATCCATCCGAACTCGAGTACACCATCGTTCATATCCGCTTAAATTCTGAGAGATAGGGGCCTCGGTAGCGAAGAACCAATCTATTCCGTCCTGGAAGCAAGATCGTCTGTGAAAGTCGACTCGCCTCAGGCTGGGTTGGAGCAGGCAGATGACGAAGAATCGGTTGTGGGGATCTTCTGTAACCCCGAACACCTTGGATCCTGTGCCGTCAAATAAAAAGGTCCTCGGCCGCAGGAAGTGAAGAGCGACCAAAAGGAGTAGCGCTCCCGAAGCGTCGCTCGAGTTCATGTTGGCACCCGACAACTTGACCGACATCTTATCAAGCTTGAACGGCACCTTTGCAGCTTGAAGGGCCGCAGGAACCATGGCAACCATCCTGTGGATGGGTCGATTTTCAAAGTATGTTGGTCTCAAGGACGTTCTGGAAATGTTCACCGCAAGCGTTCCGTACCAGCCTTCCCAGCCAGCAAAAGACTTGGGCGGCACAAGGTGCTTGAGGCTCCTGCAGGGTGGGACCTTGGAGATGAATTCGATGGACCTAGGCCTTTGACCCGACATTTTCGCCATTGCTGAGGCGACCAGGGTAGGGAACTCGCTGAGTCCACCTCTCTCATCACTTTCTGCCATTAGTTGTTGTTGGTTCTGATAAAGGCGCCGATAAACATGCTGCAAGTTCGAGATATGATGTAGTATCACGAATTGCACAAGCCATCGTTGCTCTGTATAACGCTCCGGGTTACAATGGTATGCAACCTGTCTCTGTTTGTCTTTTATCCTCGTCGTCTTCACCCCATCTGGGGGCATCATGAGCTTTACAGCCTCGATTGCATCCTCCAGATTGCTGAATTTGACTTTCTTCAAGTCTCGGATGCAGCCAAGAAGAGACTCGTCCTTGAAGGTGGTTTCCAGGGTAAACAAAAGGTGCAGCAGTCCGGGATCCAATTCGAGGTTGCCTCTAGTGGCTGGGTCTTGAAATGTGATCTTGGGATGACCTAGAACTAAACGGTCGGTCGACGATTCGCAAACATCCCGAAATATCACTCGCAAAGTTTCCTTCATGTCCTCGAAAAAGCGACTTCTATTCGAAACCAGCCTCGGATCAAGACCCTGGAGCATCACCGCAACGGTACGGACCCCTGAACTGATGAGCGGGTGGCTCGAGACTTGATCTAGCCGCTTGATCGACGAATACCGATAGTCGACTGGGACCGTCGGCATCAAGAGAGGACTGGCGATCCGATTAAACTGGCGACATGTTAGCCGCAGATTCTGGATCGCCAGGACCTCTTCTGGCACGCGCCCGTCGGTCCGTTCACGGCATGATGCCTCCTGTGGTGGGCCCTCGATTGACACGAATATGGCCAGGAGAATCTCCTCGGGCAGGGCGGCGGTCGACCGTCGTCGTATCGACCAAAGGAGACGATCTGGGTGATTCGGGTATCTGCCCATTATGTCGATGATTTGTTCTTGTCAATAAGTAGACGTACAAGTGAAGAGGGTGTGAAGGTAGAATGAAGTTGGATGATAACTGTGGAAATATTGTGGTCGGTGATTTTTGGGATGAAACGAGGTGAAATTCTCGGAGGCGGCAGTCAGGTTTAAATACTTCCAATCCCCCTTCCCCTTGGGCCCACTCCTTTGACAAAAGCTGAATATAAAGTTTAAGATGATCTCGTTCCGGCAACCACCGACTCAACCGGAACCCGAACTTTAACCTTATCAGAGGAGGAAAGAACACAATTAGTCCCCACTTATTAACACTGAACTCAAACCCAATGTGAAGCCGTCAAATCATAACTCATATGAGCACACAAAAGTCGAGGACCTGATATGCGCCCACCAATTCGACGTCCTTTTCCACATCGACGAGCGTCTCCACAGCTGCCCAGGTCTCGACATTTGTTAGAAAACCTAAAGGCACCTCGAGGTCTATCGGGCACATTTCTTATGCTGGCTCCGGAAGGTTCCAAAACCGATTCAAAATATCAGATCATTATTGAACATAAAATGCGCGGTGTAGTCGTACCATTGAATTCCTCAAGACACCGTTTTGAGTCTGATGCTCAGCTCCAGCGGCGAGCGTATCTGCACTGATAGTCCATCATCACAAGTGAGAGCCATGGCACAACTTTTCGAAGACTGCGAGAAGTTACGACATGGTGACAGGTCTAACCTTGCAGTTGGTTTCCAAAGCTTACAGCACTTCAATATGAGTAATATTGTTTACTGCCTAACCTTTTATGCCCTGCTGGGACCATGGGCAGATACCCCCATCCACCTTAGTTATTGATGTCCACTTCAAGTCTTGGCTTTGTGGTGATGAGCTGCACATAACGTTATACGATTCGCCTGAATAAACTCTAAATGCTCAGTCTGGCTGTGGATTCTTTATTAAGGATTGCCGCGTGGGCCTCCAGAAGCATGAAACCGACAAGAGTTAGTTGAAAAAAACTCGAAATGAGTCCCGAAGCTTATACAAAGTTCAAGATATAAGAAAGATTCGTAAAAGGTGGATCAATTGTTACCGAGAAATGATTCAACATCACTGCCAGAAACTCTATCGCAAAATCACCTGAACCATAACAAGCTCATAGCTGACCCGAGCGTGTTCCACAAGTCTTGCAGCACCCAGATCCAGACCCAGCAGTCCGAGCCGCCCAGCTCCTCTTCTTATGCGACGAGCCATTCTCATCAACAAACACCGGCAAGTCAACATGATCCCTCGGCAGCCCTCTCTCCTCCAGCCAGCGCTCAAGAAGCGCCACCTTGGCAGCACCATCCTCTCGATCCACCAGACCCTCAGCAGCCTCAATCGGCAACCCCCACTCCTCGTCCTTGACCATGTTAGCTCCAGCCTCCAACAAAACCCGAAGCATATCAACATCCCCATGCCGTATAGCCACGTGCAGCGCAGTCCGCTTATTCCCCTGGCTCACCGTGTTCGGATCCAGCCCGCTATTCAGCAAAAACTCCAACACGTCAGCGCGCCCCTTGCCACCCGCCGCAGCAGCAGGCAAGATCTCGCACTCCTGAGCAAGCGAGATACTATCCCTCTCAATCTTGCCCAGCGTAAACTCGACATCCCTTAGCACGCCATACCTCGCCACCTTGGCGAGCACATCCGCCCTCTTATCATTCGTATCCAAGTACCCCACATCCAGCAACGCATCCACCAATTCACACATGCCGCTATTCTTTTCTTCTTCTTGTGGTCTCAATTTTTTCCCCTCATCCCAGGGTGAAAACGGCGGCGGCCCAGGCGCGAGGTATTCTACGCCCTTTTTCGGATCCCGCCAGCCCCCCCTCACCAGCGCGGCTTCGACGTCCAGCCTCAGCCGTAAGCCCCACGTTTGAACGTGCTTGGACCCTTCGTCGTTCCAGATCCATCCTCGATGAAACACCGAGACAAAAGGCTCGCCGTGCGCTCTCGGCACGCCGTGGGGGACCACAGGCGGGCCGGACGACGCAATATGCTTGACTAGATCCTCTGCTCCGGGGGCTAGCCGGTAAGCTTGCATGAGGAAGGAACGCAGGGCCATGACCAGGAGCAGCTCGCGGAGGAGAGGATGCGAGAGCGCTGTGCCGGGCCAGATTGGATGGGCGTTGTCTGCTTCGACAAACTGCGGGACCAGGTCGGGCGAGTCTGAGCGGGCGATGGAGAGGAGTGTCATTATCTGAGGGATTTCTGTAGTAATATGAGTTAGGCTTCGTTTTCCGGTAAGAAGGTTGAGGAAGGGGGCTTCTTACGAGTCGTGGGGTTCATGTCAAAGATGATGTGCTCGCGTTCCTGCCCGTACGGGGACAGCCCTTGGTTGCTTGTGTCGGGGAATTGGACGGTGATTCCATTCGGCTTGCTGGGCTTGTAGCCCCGCGGGTAAGGGAGCTTTTTGACAAGGTGTCTCCGTATCTCGGTGATGCTGATGCCCTCGTCGCTTGCTTTGTACATGTATATCGGGATGTATTCGCCCCTGGCCACAGTGTACCAATTTGCGTCGCCTACGAATGGTGTGTAGGTATGGATGTCGAGCACGCCCGTTGGGTTAGATTGGTGGATGGCTGCGGCTTGAGAGTCCATCGTAGGCAGGTCGTTGTAGATGGTTGTTGTTGGTGGGGTGGTGAAAATGATATGAAAGGTACCTGGTGAGATGGGTAGATAATTTGGGCATCAAAGGATTCCACGGACGGGATGCCGGCCTGATATAAATCATGGTGGAACCCCGCAGAAACCACCCTGTCATGCAGGCTGCACCTTCCTTAGTGTATGTACTCTCCGAGTGTGAATGTAACCCTGCCTTACGTAATCCAGTCTTTTCCCAAGTTGGATGGAGCCTTGGCAGGCGCGTATCTGTATCTGCATGTTCCAACAAATGTTTTGTGCATGAGACCTCCCATAAATAGGGGGCAATATGCACGTGTTAGCTGCCGTTGGCTGCTGTTGGGACTTGCCCAATCCGGCCGAGGCAGATTTATCCATGTACCATACGCCTGAAAACTGCCACCTTTCAGGTTTTATTGGCCTTGTAAGTCGCCTGGGCCATGGCACTCCACTCTTAATCAATTGGAACAAAAGAAACTGCCACGTTTGGCAGCCTTGTAATAACCTACAAACATAAGCGCGTGAACAAAATAACCGCCTAATCCCTATAAAGCTAATAAAATTCGAAACCCACAAAGCTCTGCCAAGAAACAAACAAAACAAAAATCTCGCTACTTCCAAACTTCCAAATAAACAGCCCAAATAAAACACATATACTACAGATACTACATTTCCCAACCGCAAGCATTTACTTGACCAACTCAGGATGCAAAGCAGTCACGTGAGCCTGGCGCTTCTTGTTACCCTTACCGACAGAGGTGCTCGCGCTAGTTGTGGCGCTGGTCGCGGTACTGCTTCTTGAAGACGTCGTGGTAACTGGGCTGCTTGTCGATGTGGTTGGGAAAATCGTGGCAGCAGCCATGAACAAGTCCTCAGTTTCACTCGACACGGTGGTGTAGATGGGCGTGAAATTCGGAATGGAGACGCAGTATTCGTATTTGGGGTAGATTTGCGTGCCTGAGAAAATGAAAGAAAAGGTCAATTTCGTTGGCTTTGGTTATGTACCGAGAAGGGATCAAGAAAAACCAAAAGAACTCACAGTTGGACAAGACGGCTGGGTTCCAGGCTACAAAGCGGTTGTGGTTCATGCCGAATTTGGTCTCGATGATC
Organism: Rhypophila decipiens; assembly: GCA_033297075.1. Taxonomy (NCBI): domain Eukaryota; kingdom Fungi; phylum Ascomycota; class Sordariomycetes; order Sordariales; family Naviculisporaceae; genus Rhypophila; species Rhypophila decipiens. The sequence continues at coordinate 5,523 of MU858380.1, read as the reverse complement.
TGGCAGGGTTTGTCGTAAACTGTGTGTGATTATGAGGTTAGCTGGAACATAGACTACTGCATCAATCACAATGTGCACTTGACTTACAGTTTGTTGTGTTGGCCATGACCCACTTGTTGCACGTTGCGATCTGCCCGGGCTGTCTGTACTTGTAGACAGCAATGCAATAGTCCTTGCCTAATTAGTAGTATCATCTCGCATTAGTAACCTATCGACCAGTGGGTGGTATACGGTGGAATCAAAGAACGTACCTGTCCGAAAGCCCGTGCAGTCATCCTGAACAGAGGGATTCCAGGCCCTGAACTGGCCCTTGAAATCCAAGCCCCAGGACGACGAAAATTCCCGGCACGTGTATCCGGGCTTTGCCAGCTCGTATTGAATGCAGGCCGACGTGCCGTTGACCCGCTGCTCAATCGGTCTGACACAGTATCGGAGGGCGGGGCTCATGGTGCAGTCGGCAGTCGAGTTGGCCGGCCCCAGCGACGGATTCCAGTCCTTTAACTCTGCCAAGGTGATATTGTATCCGGCAGCCACGGCAGAGCATTGGGAGGAATACGTCCGATTTGTCGCCTCTCCATTGACGATTTGGATGGGAAGTCTGATAGGTGGGTCGAGGTACGAAAAGCAGTCTTGCCGTGTTCCCGGGGCGACAGGCATGGCGGTTGGCCGGAGGTCTGTGATGTTTGTTGTGAAGGATGGGCTATGTGACAAGGTGATTTCGGTGGTCAGGGCATTCATTGAGATCCAAGGCCGAGTGTCAACCGTGCTGGTCGTCTCAACGGTGGTCGTTGGGAACGGAGTCGGATCGACCCAGCCGCCACCTGGGTTCGACTTGCAGATCACGTAGCCAACATAATCGGCAATGTTTTGGCAGTCAGCGCCCAGATCAGGGTTCCACGAAATGAAGCGCGTCCAGCTGACATTGATGCTCGCCGCGATGGATCCGCACGTTTGATTTGCTAGTACCGTGTGTGGCGTGCATTTCATGGCCGTTGGGATGCACAGGCTCCCCGATGTCGGAAAGTTGCTGCAAAAGCTCTGCAGGTTGTTTGCGCGAAGCAAGTTGGACGTCGAAATCTCCTGCGATGTCGAGATGGACTGACATGTGTTGCCTGATGCTATCGTGTACGTCGTACCCGCACATGTCGGGGCGGCGGGTACTGTGGATGTTGTCACTGTGTTAGACCTGGGCCAGGTGGTTTTAATGTTAGTACAGGAAAAAGCGACAGAATGTTTTGATATGCGTACTCACCCTCTTGACACAAATGTGGGAAGTACTGGAGTCGTCAACGGCGGTATTGTTACCGAACAAGACGAGGTGAGATTCCCAACGAGATCTCGCACTGCCGTGTTGGAGGCCAGTGGCATCTGAGCCTGGGTCGCTTTCAGTGAGATGTAGCACGAGTTGCAACGCCAATTTGCATCTATAATCCGGGACGGGTTACAGTCAGTGATCATTGTGTTGATTATCAGAAAGTCAAAAGGGACTAACATACCAGGTGTCGCCGTCTGGACCTGATCTGTGGGGTCTATCTTCGCAGCGCTTCTTGCGACGGCATTGCAAAAGGCACCGGCCCTATGTCATGACTGCTGTCAGAAAAAGTTCAATGCATTTTCAGTATGCGTATGGATGCAGTAGGGTTAGGGTTACTTACGAGTTCTTTACACAGGTGTGATTGTAGGCCTCGGCATAGGTCTGAGAATACAGCAGCGGAGATACATTGACGCCTCTCATCTGTATCCACTGAGTTGCGCACTGCTGCTGGACCCTACGGAGCCATATGGTGAGGGCATTGGTGCAAGTGGAGGTGCACAAGGCGGTCAGCACGGCGTCGGGATGGTAATACTCATTGTCAATTCCAATCTGGGCAATGTCTAGCAGGACGGGGTCGCAGTTCACGTCCTGGGTGAGAATGCCATAGCATGTTGTCGAGATGCCGGGTAGCTGGGCGCTCGTGTAGTTGAGCATCTTGATGGCGCCCAAGACTCCGTTGGGAGCCAGGCCCCAGAGGAAAGCAGCCACGATGCCGGACCGCATGACGGGCAACGAGTTTGGTGGGAATTGTGGCGAACGCCGGAAGAACCTCAAGAACCGCAAGAGAGACTCCAATTCAGTCTTTCAAAGCTCTCGACTCTCAAAACAAGAGACGGTCCTTCCTATTGTACGAGACAATGGCCGGTCTCTAACATGCCCTCACTCTGATGCCCCTTACACCCTCCAAAGGAAAGAGTGAGTGATAGAAACACGACCCTAGCCATTATTGCACCCACCCCCTTTCCAGATGAGGTAAGCTTGAAAGTCGAAGATGACCAGGGCATGTTCCTTGCCAAGAATCAGCTGCAGTAGCACCTTGGCACCAAAGGAATGGCAATAATGCAACGGTGACGGAATCCTGAGCCAAAGGTAAAACTGCCAAGACGTGGGGGATGATGAATATTGAAATGCAGGGTAAGAGCTAAATATGCATGTCGGATGAAGCGGAAATTGGCTGACATACCGAGAAGGCTAAGATTAGCGGTGTCACGAGGCTGCGGATCTGCCCGGCGGTCATAGAGTCGGATTTTAGTTAACCCCGAAGGGATTTCGTACGTCGTTTTCGTGCACACAGTGCTGTCACACCATCCCCTTCGACTAGGGGCACATGGCTGTAAAGGGCGCACTATGTTACATGCGGCGCTATTTTGGTACCAGTTCATCTGATAATGGCCTTGTTATCGTTTAGCGCCACTGAGCCGCGTCGGATCTTTCAGCCTGGTCCCGGTCACACGGTGGGAAGAAGGTCTGCAAAGTACTTCATGATTCAATATTATGAGCCCTCATGCGGGCAATGCAACAGTGACGCCCACCGTTCTCTGAAAGACCCCACAATCAGATGCCAGTACCATTGTCCGAGTCCAAAATGGTGGTGTGCAAAGGACTTTTGAAATACCTCAAATCTCTTTTCTGGGTCGGTTCAGTCACCGCGACCTGGGCGCGAGGGCAAGAAAGTGTACCTTGCATGTCGAATAAACGCGGGCCTGTGTTGGGCGGGACCAAGACTAAGTACCAAGTAATTAGGTGATGTCGTGACATACTGTATCTAGTCAGTTGAGAGGGACATGGAATCACCCCAGATCCAAGCTGGCCCAGTATTCACACAAAGACCACGCCATAAGCCAACCGACTTGGCAGGAAGGATCCAGAACGGGTCTAGGGTTCCCTCTCAACTGATAAGATCCGGTAACGGTTGAGAACTTCCCAGGATGGCCAACGAAATTGAGGCTACGGGCTCATGACTTGGTAACTTCCAGGTTCGTAAGCCTGACTGACTAAGGTACCCTCCTGTAGGATTGGAACTATTGAAAAATGGGTTTCTCGATCACTTGTTGTACCCCGCCCGAGATGCCCGATATGCAAGTGTCGCAAGTGGCCGGCCGACAGTACCATGAAGATTCGGGGCTCGCTCGGAGTAGATGAAGACATATAAGCGCCAGGCAAACGTGATGTTTCATGGGTGAATGCCATCCATCACCGGTTGTAGCTTCCTGCCTCCAAGTACCGCAATCATGAAGTCCGTCAACATCATTGCTGTCAGCAGTCTTGTCCTCGCCCACGGGGCGTTGGCTCAGTTTTACGAGCCTCCGCCGACCACGGCAGACCCCAACACCATTCTGGACTGCACTTGGTGGCATGTCGCTGCCTCGGGAGACACGTGCGACAGCATTGCCGCCCAGATGGCCCTTCCCGTTTCCGGCTTTCAGACTTATGTAAGCAACAAACCCCCAGCTTCAAGGTTAAGTCCAGTTACTGACTGCCATGATGAAAAACAGAACCCGTCATTGGCCGGAACCGAAGCTTCGTGTACTTCGAAGCTCGTCAGCGGCAACTCGTACTGCATCGAGCAGAACTATGGTCTTCCTTCCGAGATCTACACGTCCACAATCAGCAGTGCCGCACCTACCTCGACAGCGCCCCCCGTCATCACCACCCCGACTCCCCACCGCACCCTTCCCACCGACTGCAACAGGTTCCACTTTGTTGTATCGGGCAATCTCTGCCCAGGCATTGCAAGCCAGTACAACATCCCACTGGCCACCTTTTACGCCTGGAACCCAGATGTAGGAAGCACCTGCAACAACCTCTGGCTCGAGGAGTACGTCTGCGTCGGCCGCGTGAGCTACACACCGGTAACGACAACAACAACAACATCCAGCACCACCACAACCAGTCCCACCGGCATCGTCACGCCTACTCCCCACCGCACACTGCCCACCAACTGCGACCGCTTCCATTTCGTTGTGTCGGGCAATTTGTGCCCAAACATCGCAGCACAGTACAACATCCCGCTTGCCCAATTCTACGCCTGGAACCCCGACGTGGGCAGCAACTGCAACAACCTCTGGCTGGAGGAATACGTCTGCGTCAGAACAGTCGGATATTCCACGCCGACAATTACTACTTCAACGACCCGGACCACCACCACCAGCACGGGCATCGCCACGCCCACTCCCCACCGGACGCTCCCTTCCAATTGCGACCGCTTCCATTTCGTTGTGTCGGGTAATTTGTGCCCAAGCATTGCAGCGCAATACAACATTCCGCTTGCCCAGTTCTACGCTTGGAATCCCGATGTGGGCAGTAATTGCAACAACCTCTGGCTGGAGGAGTACGTCTGTGTCAGAACGGTGGGCTACGTCACGCCAACCTCTACCACATCGACGAGGACCACGACGACTACTACGGGCGGCGTAAGTTGTTGCACTCTTTTTTGCCTCTTTCTTTTCTCAGCGACATGGAGACTGACATTGCCATATCTAGATCTCAACGCCCACTCCCTGGCAGCCGGGCATGCACCCCAACTGCAAGCAGTTCCACAAGGTTGTGTCGGGCAACACGTGCCAGACCATTGCCAGCCAGTACAGCATCACGCTCGCCAACTTTTACGCCTGGAACACGGGCCTTGGAAACGCTTGCCAGACGCTGTGGCTTGATTACTATGTCTGCGTTCGTATCTAATGGATCTTGGTTGAAAGGAGGCTGGCTGTGATGGAGGGAATGGGGAATATGAGAAAGTATAATCACTGTCTGGTATTTTTGCTTTCCCACTGCAGATAGCTACGAACCCATTGACATCTTCTTTCGTACTGAGCAACCATGAATAATTGTGTGCGTGAACTTGGCCCCAACAACATGTAAGAAAGACATTTCAACAATCAGGCTTTTCGCTTGACTCATTCCTCTCCACTTGGACTCCAGTTGGACTCCACGTTGAACTTACATGTATTGCCGAGCGGTTATTGTCATTGGTTAAGTCTGGTATCTTTCATAATAGCTAAATAGTAAAAGCCTTGTTCGATAACGTTATTCAAAGCCGACTTTGATCCAAGAGAAATCTGATCGCAGATGTATATGCTAGGCGCTCTCAAAAGTGAATCATTGGACTTGGGTTAACGTGCGTGATAAGCGAGTGTCGCAGATAAGCGAGTGTCGCACTTTCCACGACGCGTAACACCTCTACACTCAACACCACTTTTCTCCACCAT